>PVKM010003627.1:0-56452 GCA_004027735.1 Carollia perspicillata | reverse complement strand
CACACCAAGGCACATCATAATTACATTAGCCAAGATTAAAATGAAGGAGAGAATTCTAGAAGCAGCAAGAGATAAGGGGACAGTCACCTACACAGGAGTTCCCATCACACTGTCAGCTGATTTCTCAAAAGAAACCATACAGGCAAGAAGGAGCTGGAAAGAAGTATTCCAAGTCATGAAAGGCAAGGACCTACACCCAAGATTGCTCTATCCAACAGAGCTTTTGTTTAGAATGGAAGGACAGATAAAGTGCTTCTCAGATAAGGTCAAGTTCAAGGAGTTCATCATCACCAAGCCCTTATTATATGAAATGTTAAAGGGACTTATCTGAGAAAAAGAAGATAAAAAATATGTACAGTGAAAGGACAGCAAACTCACAGTTATTAATATTCACATCTAAAACAAAAGCAGACTAAGTGGACACCTAAAACAGAAGCAGAGCCACAGAAGTGGATATCACGTGGAAGGTTAGCAACAGGGGAGTGGGAGGAGGAGGTGGGGTAGAAGATACAGAGAATAAATAGCATAGACAGTGGGGAGAAAATAGACAGGGAGAGGGCAAGAGTAGTGTGTGAAATGTAGAAGCTAAAGAACTTATGACACATGGGCATGAACTAAAGGGGGGAGTGTGGGTGGGAGAGGGTGTGCAGGGTAGAGGGGAATGAAGGGGGGAAATGGGACAACTGTAATGGCATAATCAATAAAATATATTTTAAGAAAAACTCTGGCTTACCACTCACTATGTAGCCTAGAGCAAATTACTGTACTTCCTTCTGCCTTGTTTTTTCTCAGCTGTAAAATGGGGGCTACCCAGTTCTTAGAGTTCCATGATTGTCTATGAAGTACTTAGATTCTGGCATTAACCAAATACTTCATAAATGCTTATTGTTATTATTACTACAAAGGCTTAAAGTAAAAATCAAACTATCAGCTAAAAAATAAGGCTCTGTTCATGTTTAGGAGCTGGAAGGGCATCCCAGTGTTTTAGAACCCTTGCCTACCAGGCATTTATATTTTAATAGAAGTGATGGGAGCAAACATGTATTGACAGAAAAGTTCTAAGTTCCACTTACAAATGTGAACTTAGGTACTGCACATCCATGGAAGAATGGACACCATGAATTGTGGGAAGCTTCCTGGGACAGAAAAATCAAGACAACAAATGATGAAGAAGTGAAAGATATTCCATGCTGGCTTGCTTGCTTTTTGTTTTTTTCTTAAATTAAAAAAAATTACAAAAGTTATGAAGGCCCACTGGGAATACATAGGAATGTTTAAAGCAGGAAAAAAGTCACTTAAAACTCCCCCACCCAGCCCTGGCTGGTGTGGCTCAATGGATCCAGCACTGGCCTTCGAACCAAAGGGTCACTGGTTCGAATTCCAGTCAGGGCACATTCCTGGGTTGCAGACCAGGTCCCCAGTAGGGGTGCTGGAGAGGCCACCACACACTGATGTTTCACTCCGCTTCTTCCTCCCTTCCTCTCTGTCTAAAAATAAAATAAATAACATCTTAAAAAAAGAAACAACTCCTCCACCCACAGATAACCATTGTTAACTTCTTAACAAATTTCCTGTTCTAGGCTCCTGCGATAACCTGTGCAAACCGTCCAGGAGAAAGGAAGGGTCAAATGTCCCTGAGGTATTTCCACTGTGCTGCCTGGCCAGGCCTGGACGAGGCCCTGGGTTCACACCAGTGGGCTCACGGAAGCACAGGGATTAGTCAGAATCATGACCAACCTCCTTTAACCCTTTGCCAAACACAACCTGTCTGGGGCCATCTTCTAAGCACCAAATAACATGTAAATTTACCAAAGAAAGTGGTTATCTGAGTTCTTATAGAGAAAACTTACTGAACTGAGGCTTGGTCCTGAGCTGGTCTGCCTAGGGCCAGCTCTAGTGTGTGGGTCCTTGACTTTGTGTAAGAAAGATTTCCCAGAACAAGTATGGGTGATTATGAAGATGCATTTATTAAAGCTGGGGACAATGGAAAAAGGAGGGGCTTAGCATAGAAGAAGAAAGGAATAGGAGAGCTTAGGCTGGGCTACATTAGCTCATTGGAAAGTCAGAGTAAAGGGGGATTTGGAACAGGTCAGAGGATTAGCCTGCGACAAGCTGCCAGCTGCCCATGACCTTAGAGTGTTGGAGATGCTTGTCTGTGAAGAAAGAAGTTGGAGTGGGGGCAGGCTGGGGAGCAGGGAATGGGGAGGGCTGCTCCTCAGAGGGAGAGCAGTCCATGCTGGATTCTTTGTCTTGAGGCTTTTATCGCTTCCTTGCAGGCAGGAATCTTAGGGGAGGTCTCAGGGGAGGGTTTCAACAGAATATTCATCAGTTCTCCTGGTGTGCTCTTTCAGGGTCATGGTGTCCACTGAGTGGTCAGTGAGGGCAGGGTTCTTTAGTCATTGTAGTTGGTTCTGGTCATCGTAGCTTTTCTGGGCCTGGAGCTGAAATACAACTGAGGCCTAAATGTTATCTCCAGGGAGGAAAGGCCAGAGGAGGAGAGGTTTCCTCAAGGGTGAGGTCCTTGTTTTTCAGTTTTGCCTCTGCCAGGACCATCTGCACCTGGCTGTGAATTGCTTGGCCACTGCACTCAGCTGTCTGTTTCAGTTTCCCTATTTCATTTACCAAGGAATTTTCCTAGATTCTCACTATTCAGTCTCAAAAAACACTGGTGGTAAGCTTGTTTTTGGCTTTAAAATTTTCAGATTTTTAAAATTTTTGCTTTGTTTGTTTGTGCTATTTTATCTACATTGCAGCAGACTCTCTCTCATTCTCCAATATAAGATTAGGGGACCATGACTATAGTTCTCTAAGTTAGAAACTCACAGGGAGCAGACTTCTCCAGGATGCAGGAGATCCCTAGCCTCCTACATGATCTAAAGTAACACAGAGCAGGTGGGCAGAAAATGATAGCTCGCCTTTCCAGTGCAGCAGCGGAACATCAGATCTTCTCAGACTAAGGAGGACCTCACCTTAGAACTCTGTGCTCTCAAGTGGATTTGGGTGAAAATGGTGGTTCTGGACGTGGATTCGTCCAGAGGCCATCAAATAAATCTAACTGAATATCAGACATTCAACTTGTTCCAAAGCTAAACAAATCATTTGACTGAACTTCCTCAGTTTCAGTTAGTTCTGCTTTGTAGATCCTACTTTTGTCCCCTGCAACAAATAAGAGGAAGATAATTACCCCAGTTTTTGTCTTTTTAATATGTATTTTTGTATAATCAGTACTGAGCCTTGTTAGTTTCCAATGTTCCCTACAGACTTGTCCAAAAATTTGTAGTGGGACCAAATATTTCTAGAATATTATCAGCTTTTTTACCCCATCCCAGCCTGCCTGCCCAGATTTGTGAAGGGAAGTCCCTCATTGGGGTCAAGGACATGAAAAGAACTGACACTCCTTTGCAGGGTAGAAAGTGTGGAAGCAAACAGGAAGTCTTCAAGAATGCAATGGCAGGTAGCGTCTCTCCACCCTATTTTTCCAAATGGTTCCAGTGTCTCTCCCTTCCCCTCCCTGGTATCCTGTGTGCCCTGTAGGACTCTTAGTGTCTGCGCTCTCAAAACTCAAGCTTGCATGGCAAGTAGAAGTGGCTACCAAGACACTGACTCTGGAGCTGGTGGTTGCCTCAGAGCCCATCCCTTCCATATTCTTCAGCAGAGGATTCTGTAGTTCCAAATAAGAGAGCTGCTTCCCCCAAAAGGAGTGGGGAGAGAGGACCTTTGACTCAGAGTAGAGAGACTTCCTCTTATTGATAACCAGTGTCTCCTCATTGCATTGGGAAAAGAGAATTGGAAGAGACATCCAGAGCTTTGGGGTCCAGGGACGGGATGGAGTGGAGATAGGGATGAGAGGATGACCTGTTTGCCTCTTAAGAGACCAGACAAGCTAGTAATGATTAAGTTGCTGTGGGGTCACTCCAAGGTTGTCCTTTTCCATTTCTCCTTCAACATAGATAGAGAATGCAAATGACCCTGTGGGATGCAGGGTGATCCTATGGGGGAGAGCAGGGGAGGGGGTGAGGACACGTGGAGCAACCTAAATTTTCTCCCATACTTAGTAAAATTCCCCAACTAGAGATCCAGTTGGTTAAAGGACCAAGGGAAGATTAAGAACACTTGCCAGTCCACCCAGTTGGTTATTTATTTATTTTTTTTTAAAAATTGAATTTAATAGAGTGACATTGGATAATAAAATTACATAAGTTTCAGTTGTATGATTCTATAACATATTATCTGTATATTGATTGTATTGTGTGCTCACCACCCCAAGTCATGTCTCCTTTTATCACCGTTTATCACCCCATACCCTCTTCTACCTCCCCCCACACAGTTGGTTTAATAACTAGGAAATTTCTTTCTCACACTTGGCTAAGATCTTCAAGATTCAAAAGATGGAAGCTTTTTTTGCTACAGGGTAGGAGGAAGGAGAGAGATCATTTCGAATATGAGAAACAAGAAATATGAAGGCAGAAGAATTTTGGGCAATCGAAAGGAGAGCTGCCAGGAAGCAGGAGAAGAATCAGGGAAGCCTAGCACTGCTCTTAAAAATAACAGACGCTCACCCTGGCTGGTGTGGTTTAGTTTGGTGGAGCATCATCCTGTATATCTAAAGGCTGCAGGTTCGATTCCCAGTCAGGACACATACCTGGGTTGCGAGTTCCATCTCTGGTTGGGGCATGTAGAGAGGTAACTGATCAATGTTCTCTCATATCAGTGTTTCTCTCTGTCTGTCTATCTCTCTCTCTCTACCTGCCCCCACCTCTGAAATTAATAAATATATCCTCACATGAGAATTAAAAATAATGCTCAATAAACATCTCATAAATTAATTGGCAGAGTCAATAAAGTATGAATAGAGGTGTTAGGGAGCTAACTCTGAGGTGTGGATTTCAAATGCTCCCTTTCCTCAGAGACAAGTCTTCAGGCACCTTGGAGCCACTACTGGTTCCTGGAGAGGCAGGGATGGAGCAGGTGAGCCAGGTGACAGTCTCAGACCCAGGTGAGACATAGGATGGGAGAGCATCCTCCCCTCTCCCCCAGGCCTACTTTGTGATCATGCCACAGTTCCACTTCCTTGTGCTGAGCACTGCAGGGGCTGCCCCATGAGGCCATGGGGGCAGGGTGTCCAGGAGCCTTTGCTGCTGTGATGTGTGGTTGAGTCTGGGCAAAGGCATCCGGGGGTGGGGTACAGAGCAGGGCCTATGAAACAGTTTGTTGCAACATTAAATTAACTGGAAAGGAGGGACTCAAAGTCAGATCTTGGTCTCATTACTGTACTAACCAGCTGGGCTAACTGACAAATTATCTCTCAGCGAATGTTGAAGTTGAGTCATTTCTAAAGTCAATGACAGCCAGTTGTGTTCATCCTGGAGTTTCCCTGGACAGGAACAGGGGAAAGAGATCCAAAAATAGGTGTTATTATTTTTATTATTAACTCAGCAGCTCTCTCTCTCCACCACATCCTGGACCAGAGCTTCATAAATGGATTGGAATTCTTGCATGTCCATGATCTAACTTGAGCTCTTGAAGAAATATCCTAGCCCCTCTGAGACTCTGTAAAAGTTCTGTAAAATGAAGCTAATAATATTACATCATTGTGTTGTTTGAGGATTTAATTAAATATCACCAGAGTCATGGTAGGAATGCCAGGCAGCCCTGAAGGGAGTGGGGGTGACTTGAAGAATGTTTAATAAAGGAGTGATTTACATAGTGGTAGGGAAGCATAAGGGAAGTGCGTGCCCTAGCCTGGAACACAACGGGGCCATCTCCAGGCCCAAGGAGGGCACTGCCGGAACTGGAAAGCAGAGAAAGCTGCCTTATAGGTATAGTGGCCTTTCCTCAAGGGCAGCCAGCCTACAGTGATACCAGCCTGACCTCATTCCCTTCTCCTCTCCCTCCTTCCAGTGCAGCTGTGCTCCCCATTGTGCAAGCCCGTGGGGGAGTAGCCCAAATTGGGCAGCCTTTGGGGACACAGCAGTTTGGAGAAGGGTGAACTGTAGAGTGACTCCAGGAAGGAGTCAGAGATAAACAGCAAAGGAAGGCTCAAGAAATGAGAACTATTGTGATGTCACTTCAACTTCGATTTAGATCCTTTCAAGCCCATAACTTGAAAGTTTCTTGACAGTAGGAATCTGTTTTTCCACAAACCATTAGTCACTCCTATACTTACAGGATATGCCAGTGGGTCTCTGTCAAATAGTAATCGTGTTCTGGAAACAGCATAAAATATTGACTTGTGAGCAAGTTTAACACTTGAATTTAACATAATGTTAAAGATGATGATGCTGTACATTTACATTGAATATAACAAGTGGAGATAAAACAGAAGAGCATCAGGTCTATTATGGCTTTATTAATTTCTCATTTTTCTTCCCAAATTGAGTTTATATCCACATACTTCTAACTCTCCTATTGGCAAAAGGACAGTGCAATTAAAGAATAGCACTTACAAATAAGTGAATTTGCTTTGTAAGCAGAGGGCTAAATCCTGCTGCCCAGTGTCTTTAGAGTCTGAGGTTCTCTTTGCGGTTTCAGGGGAGCTTTTTGCTTGTAAGGAGGCTCTGGATGGATGGAACCTCTAACATAGTAGTCATAAATTCTAGGGCCCTGGGGTCAGGGGAGTAAAAGGCCCTACTCAGGCAGCACTTGCGTGGTCTATTACCAGTACCTTTGTCCTTGGAATTGAATCCCGTGATGGCCAATGAGACATTTTTTTGCACTCTGTGTGGTGATCTACACATGTGCCCTTGTCATGCCCAGGAGAGGAAATGACATCTGTGGCCTGCCATCCTTGGAAATGACCTCTGCGTTTCCTAACCTGCTCTGGAAAGATTTTCAAAACATTCTAAAGCATTGTCTTTAATTTATTTTAACCCCAATGCCTGGTCAGATTTTTCTGGGTCTGTTTATTTGAGGAGAAAGGTAAAACCTAGAGGTAATTCTGTGGTGGGGCAGGCCATCAGAAAGGTCCACTGGGCCAGATGGTGCTGCTCTGGCCTTAGGGAGCTTTATATCAGCCAGTTCCCCTGTCCCAGACTAACGCTTTGGAAACCAGCTCTCCGTTGATGTGGACATGCAATCACCCCTCCCTGCTCACACCAAAATCCTCAGATACTCAAGTCCCTTAAATAAAATGGCCTACTATTTGCTTATAACCTGCGTTTGCATCGAGACTACTGTAGGGTCTGCCTCCACATCACTTCATCCTCGTGGATTCAGTGTAGTGCTAGGTGCGTGGCAAATTCAAGTTTTGCTTTTTGGAACTTTCTGGAATCTTTTTTCCCCCCAATATTTTTCCATCTGTGATTGGTTCAATCCACAGAAGCAGAATTGGTGGATATAGAGAGCTGGCTGTGCAGCCTTGTTTTGGAAACAGGATTCCTGGGTGCCAGAAAAACAAGATATATTTAAGGAGGATTTAAGCATAACAATTTCCTAGGTTATATTATAAGAAACTACTTACTTCTCATTATAAATATAAACTAAAGGTTAACCTTTAGCTCATCCTATTTCTGAAATAATTAATTTTGCACTTATTATTTTCAATGCAAAGATATTTTATTACCCACTGATCTTTAAAATTTGGTAAGAAAAATCAGAGAACTTAGAACTTTACTTTTTCTGATATCCCAAAGCAAGCTATTTTCTTTACTTAGGACAATAATAGTTTCAGAAAAGTTTTAGCAGAGCATCCATCTAATCTAATCTGACCGCTGCAGATGCTGTGAAACTCAACAACCCTCCTCCTTCGTTGTCACCCTGTGGCCCCAAGCCATCAATCTCCTGAGAACCTCTAATGACCATGTATTTTAAAGAGGGGACTTCCACACTGTAGGCCTTAAAACCTCAGTCCCGGTGGTGCCAGGTGAAAAGAGAGCCTGTCTGGGATTTGGGACCAGGGGTGCCTTCTGCAGCCTATGCTAAAATGCTGGCGGCCTAAGGAATATCCAGTGATGAAAGAGTTGAGCGAGAAATCTGTCCAGTGTGAGAGGGAGGGGACAGGGATTCAGTCTAACTTTAATCCTTAAAATCCCATGGTCCATTCTTTAACCCTTTGTGTTCCAGGATGAAATTTTAAAACCTGCTAAAAACACACACAGATGGTGTTGGCCCAGAGAAATGCTAAGGGTGTAACAGAAACCTTTTGGAGTTGGGAATGGTGGAGGCATGACAGGTCTTACAAATCTGACATTCGCTGGAGACCTTAAGCTGAAAATTAGAAAGTTCTGGGTTTGTTCTGCTTAATAGCCGTCTGTTTGGTTCGCCTGATACGTGCTTGAAGTTAGATGAGATGGAGGGCACTCTGTGGGATAAAAAAAGGAGCTAGTGGTTTCTGATCCCTGCAAGGATTTCTGGCTGCTTCTGCTTTATATCTTGAGCTCACCCAGGAGCTGTCTGTGCAGTGGCCATAGATTTCTCTCATTCAGGACTTGCAGCAAATTTTGTCAGGAACAAGTCCTCCTAGAAAATGAGCCCAACCCTGCCCAGCTCCTGCCTGGTGAGTGGGGCTGGGGCTCTCTGCCACCTCGGCATTGAAGACCACACAATAACTCTGTAGCCAGCGTGGCTAATTAAAAGTCTTGTGACCCTGGGCCAAAAGGTCAGGACCCTGGAGGACCCTGGAGCCGTAGCTTGTGGCTTCCTGTTTTGCTTCCTGATGAAATGTTGTCTTTTCCTGACTTATAAAGTCACTTGGGACTCCCTCCAACTGGCCAGAATTTTAGGGAAGTGCCAAGAGGTGGGTGAGGCAGCCTGCAGGCTGCCCCACTCACACCTTCCTTCAGGATGTTTTCTTTATGCCTAGAGCTGGCAGTAAGCTCCCAGGGCTGACCTCATCCCCTGTGTAAGGTCTGTCCTTGCTGGAGACGCTTGCACCGTACTCTGTGTGTGCCCAGTGCCTTGTGTGAGAGCATCATGCCTGAGAAATAACAAATCCCTATATGTCCCCAGGAGTCCTCACTGGAGAGCAACCAGCTGATGCAATATAGGGCAGCTTTAAACACACGGGTCCTGGTGTCTAAGTGAGCAGAGACCAGACCTTAGGGAGTCAAAATCCTTCCGGTGTTCAGTTTGAGCCAATATGGGCACCTACTTATAACTGGATCAAAAGGGAGACTGCTTAAAAAATATGAATCAAATCACTGTCCAGGATCCAGCTAGAGAAGAGCAAACATGAAACAGGGAAGAGAGAAAATGGGAAGAGGTCAGTGATAAAGGCAAAAGTAGAGTTGATGAGAATTCTAGAAGCCCATGGAAAGAATAACTTTTCTGATAGACTTGCTACATTTCAACTCGTTATTCAGTGTCATTAGAGCACAGAGTTTATCAGACCAGATCAGCAGCTTAAGGGTGGCCTGCTTTACAGGATTGATCATTTCAGGTCCACATTCCCTAAGCAGATAAGTGAATAGTTCTTTGTGCTGATAGCATGCTGAAGGGTTAGCAGTGTTTCAGGATAAAGTAGCCACCACACGTGAAAAAGTAACCACTTATCCTAACGCTGAGAAGACAGAAAGTGACAGAACCTGTAAACACACTAGACCTAAATAAAGACCTGCTCAAATTTTGACTGCTTTTTAAATTTCTTACTTTTTCTCTATAGGCTTTCCATATGCATCCAAGGAATTGGGAATTCAGCAGGTGAACTTGCTTAAACGAAAGCCCTCCTGCTCCATTCTGATTCACATATTGTCTCCATATGAGTCCCCATTGGTTCAGAAATAAATCTCATTCTAAAGGGCAAGGATTTTTCAGTGAGGAAATTCAAAGGATTTTTATATAAGCTTGAAAAGAATCCAGAAAAGGATTGCATTTGAACAAATTGCATTTGCAAAGGAATGCTTTCAACAAAGGCTATGTGATTAAAGTCCACTTAGGTGGCTGCTTTGAAGAGGCCAACGTTTACTTGGGTTTTTAAGTTCTTGTGCATATGTTTACAGCAAAAAAATAGAGAGAATTTATACTCCATTCAGGGCATACCTTGTTCTGATCAAATAGTCCCCTTCCCACCATGCTTCCCTGCCTCCTGCAGACCCCAGTATCCCTCATCTCTGCAGCCCCACACACCACAGACTAGAGTGATTCCCCCACCTGTCACAGGAGTTACGTTCCAGAGACACCCAAGACAGGTGAAAATCCGCAAAGGAGCGGCATTATATTTATTTTATTATTTATATATATTTTAAGGCTTTATAAACCCTTCCCACACTCCTATAGACCTTTCCCACTCTCTTATTAACCTTCCCCACACTCTTATAAACACTTTATACGCTCTTAAACACTTTCTACTCTTAAACACTTTCATACTCTTAAATCTACATAATTTTAACAACATATAAAATTCTATACGGGTACTGACCAGTGAAGTATAAAGTGGTAAGTGAATAAGTGAACTGCGATATAGCGAGGGATGACTATAGTCCCAACTAGGCAGTCCTTTTGGCATGGACGCACAGAACCATCTCCACTTGCCTAACCAGGACAATGGACTATATTCCCATCCAGACAGAGAGCACCTGGTAAAAAGGATCTTGTTTCAGAGAGCACCTGGTAAAAAGGATCTTGTTTCATTCACCTCCGTATCCCCAGGACCTGGAAATAGGTGAAAATTAAGACATATCAGGTAAATGGATTTTGCACTACTCCCAGATTTCCAGGACATAGAGATTAGCTGCTGAAATGTTGGGAATTATTGTTTATGAAAATAGTAGGACCATGTGTTTGAAATGAGAAATAGGAAGAAAATCCAGGATAAATACTGCTTTCATATGGTTGTACTGATTACTTTCATAGATTGTTGCTTTTAATATCTCTCTGTGTAAATAGAAGTTTTGCTGAGAAATAGGCAATGGCTGTGTAGCCTGGCTCTCTTGGGATATTGTAACTCTTTGTGGGGTGGGGAACTGGCGTAAAAGAGGACAAGGAAATGGTGGAACAGGAATACCATATGGCAACATAAAATAAGAGGAGGTGGATATGAGAGGTAAGCAGTTGTAATAAACACAGCCAACCATCCTTTCCTTATAATAGTTCACACTTTGTTTAGGTACCAATGTGACCAGATTAACTCACCCAGCTTCCCAGACTCCCTTGCAGCTACAATTGACCAGGTGAGACACGTCAGCCAATAAAATAAGTAGAGTCACTGGGCATGGCTTCCAGGAAAGCTCCTTAAAGGAGAAATAACTGACATGTACCATTTTGGGTTTTGTTTTTTAAAGATTTTATTTATTTATTTTTTGAGAGAGGGAAAGGGAGGAAGAAAGAGAGGGAGAGAAACCATGTCCAAGAGATACATCTATCTGTTGCCTCTTGCACACCCCTAGCCAAGAACCTGGCCTATAACCCAGGCATGTGGTCTGACTGGGAATCAAACCATTGACCTTTCACTTCTCAGGCTGGAACTCAATCCACTGAGCCATACCAGCCAGGGCCCATTTGATTGGAACACACTTTGCCCTTTCTTCTTGGAACACAGAGTTAGTACTTCAAGGTGGGAATCATCTTGCCACCACAGGATATAAAAAACACATCGTAAGTGTGGCAGACAGAAATATAGAAAGAGCCTGGAACCACATTATATTATGGAGCTGCCATGTCAGCCTTGGGATGACTTAACTTTAAAGTTCTCACTATAAAGAAAAATAAACCTCTGTTTAGTTAAGCCAGGGGTGTCAAACTCATTTTCACCAGGGGCCACATCAGCCTTGTGGTTGCCTTCAAAGGACTGAAATAATTTTAGGACTGTATAAATGTAACTACTCCTTAACTCTTAAGGAGTTGAAATTACACTCAGCCCTTTGAAGGCAACCACGAGGCTAATGTGGCTTCTGGTAAAAATGGGTTTGACACTCCTGAGTTAAGCCATCATACCCAGTCTTCAGTTCCACATGGCTGGTTGAATCCAATCCTGCTTTGTGCTGTATTACAATAGACAGGACTCTGGGCAAAGGGGCAATAGGCCTGAGTTCTGGTCCTAGTTTGGTCCTTATTTATTAACTGAGCAACCTCAGGCAAATTGCTCAAAGCCTCTGAGCATCATTTCCTCATATGTAAAATTGGGGGTAAAATAACTATCTTGATATCTCATAGGCTGTGTTGAAGATAAAAAATTATTTGAAAATATTTTGAAAGCATAAAAAGTTAAACAAATATAAAATGTTATCAATACCTATGCTAAGAAAGTACAGAAGGGGATTAATTCAGGAAGGCCTGGAATAGGAGAAGACATTAAGAAAATATGGTATTTGGAATTTGAAGTATAGGAAAGGAAACTTCAAGGATTCCCATAAAAGGATACTTATTACAAGTCAGGGCCTGAATTCCTTTATTTTTATTTTTTCCATTGTGACTATGTGCCTATTACAAAATTGGCACAGATAACTTTGTTATATTTAAAAGTCCAGGCAGCCCTGGCTGGTGTGGTTCAGTCAATAGAGCTCCTCGTTCGATTCCCAGTCAGGGCACATGCCTGGCTTGTGGGCCAAGTCCCTAGTTGGAGGTGTGTGAGAGGCAACCAAGCCATGCTTCTCTTACACATCGATGTTTCTCTCCCTGTCTGCCTCCTTCCCTTCCTTTCTTTCTAAAAATAAATAAGTAAAATCTTAAAAACGAAAAGCAGAGGCAGTAGGAGCAAGTACTGTCAAAAGGAGAATTAGAGGTAGGACTTACCTAATAGAAATGGAGCACCATGGTAGGAAGTCCTGGGAAATGTGGTAGCTGGAAGGTGGAGGAAGAAGTTGCTAAAAGGCTGGAATAGCAGGTTGAGGAGTATGAGTTTATCTAAGACAGCAGGGATTGCCTGCAGGTTCTGAGCAGGAAAGGGTGACATAAAGAAAATGATGACTCAGAAAACAATCTAGATCCTGGCCACAGTAGAGAAAGGAGCTAAGTCAGAAGGTGAAAGAAGCACAGTTTACTCAACTGTGCTAGATGAAAGGTAAACTGTTACATGGAAGATTAGTTTATGGTTGGCTGTCCATAGCTTGGTTTTGATGCTGAGATGTAGAGAAAGTTATCAATGGACCCAAGTCATGCTTCTTGTTCTACTGGCCCCATTCTTAGGCCTCAGTTCTAGGAACAGACCTTCTGTCTTCATCCTGAGACCCAGGATGCACACACAATTCCAGTTTTATCATGTAAAAATTTCTGTACCTGAGTTTTTGTGTTAGTAAGTGGCCCAGCACTGAAGTTGTGCTAGCCAGAAACCTTGCTTCTGATCCCCAGTATGGGGGCCAGCCAGGCCAACTTCCCAGAGGCCCCTGCCTGCCTGGTCAAATCTAAGGCTACTTCTGACTGGGAGTCTCCATCACGAGGCCCTGTTTGCTTCCTCCAGAACCATAGCTCCAGAAGTAGGAGGGTGGCTGTTGCACTCTCTGTGTGAGGAAGAGATATTTGGAAATTCAAAGAGTTTGAGGGGACCCAACAAGCAGAGAGGGCTGAGGTCTTAGTTCTCCTATGTGTGGCTGCCTTCAGGTAGAGATGGTGGGTGACGGCTTCCTTCATGTCACATGCAGGTTCCCATGGCCTGTAAATGGTGGGGAGGGAGGGGGAATCCAGAAATCTGCCCTATTACATAAAGGCGGGCAGATGGGCAAAAGGAGTTGATGGGACCATAAAGGTCTTGGTGTTGGGACAAGGAGCACACAGAACCCATGGATATTATAGCTGAGTTGAAGTCAGGGGCCAACATCAGTGATAGGCTCCTGCATATTCCCAGTGGAAAGGTGGATCCAGCCGATGTAACCAAGAGACCCAGGGGATGAGCCTGTGAGGCCTGTGCCACCCAGACAATAGCATGGAGGTTAGCCAGCCTTTGAAACTTTCCCTGTGCCCAGATGCTGCCCAAGGGAAGAGAAAGAGAAACCTGTAAGACTATTCACCCTAAAGAGATTGAGTTAACCTGGTAGAGACTATTTAAAACAACAATAACTACACTAAATCTCCTGACTGGTGTAGCTCAGTGGCTTGAGCTCAGGCCTGTGAACCAAAGGGTCCCCTAGTTCGATTCCCAGTCAGGGCACATGCCTGGGTTGCAGGCCAGTCCCCAGGAGGGGGTGTGTGAGAGGCAAGCACACTGATATTTCTCTCCCTCTCTTTCTCCTTCCCTTGCCCTCTCTCTAAAAATAAATTTTAAAAATCTTTTAAAAATGTAACTATGCTAAATATTTTTTACCTGTAAGTATATATAGCAGCTCATGGGACATTTGAGATCAATTATAGGGAATAAACTCATATATCTGCATGTGTGCCACATTGTATATAACTTTTGATGCCAGCATCCACAGCTTCAGAAGAGTTCGTTTCAGTGGGCACAGGAAAGACAGATAGCCAGAAATGGAAATAGATACTCCTACTGAGTTAGGGCAGGTGCTAGATATACCTGAAAGGGGAAGCGGAAAAGCAGGTCATGCAGGTATAATACAATAGCCAGAGACAAGCAACAGGTGGTAGGCAAGCCAAATGCTGTCCTAGGCTCCATAACAGGTGGGCAGGTGCAGGCTGAGCAGAGAGCTCCAGAGATGTGAGCAGATGGTTGGGGCTGGGAGGCTGCAGAACTGAGGCATGGGGCAGATCATAGAGCCAGGTACTCATATCAGATGCAAAAGAAAGCAGAGTTCTGGTCCAAAGGGGAAGGAACGGCACAAGTCATCGAGTCATGGAGTTTGGCAGCACAGTATTGGATGAGACAGACAGCATGTTGACTGGAGCTTCTTAGTTTTCCTGGTCTAGGAGACAGCTGGCTCCAGGACCTGTTATAACACCAATTCCCCATACCTTCCAGGGGCATGTGGGATTGTTGCTGGCAGGAGGTTGGGAGTGGCTGGGGAAAGGCATCAAATGGTCCAAATGAAGATGAAGGTAGAGTGGTGCCTGGGTGGGATTCTGCCAAGCAAAGTAAGTAAAGAGAACTCAAAAGCTCTGTGGTTGACTGTAGCTTCAGGTCCCATGAATTTCCCTCCCAGACATGAAGACATCTTTGCTTTTATCCAAGGAGAATGGAGATGGTACCTGATAGAGTTGTCATGCTGGTCTCAGGAGCCTTTCAAATACATAAAAACCCAAAAGCCCAGTCGCTTTCTCAGTGAGTAGTTTTGCTCTGGGATTTTCAGGAATCCAGCATGAGACACAGGGGACTGGAGAAGCCCAGGCTAACTTCTTGTTGTGGTTTATCACAGAAGCACATGGGGGAGGACCACTGCATAGAGGTTGACTGATACCCAGAGCAGTACCTCTCCTCTAGGTGGTTAGGCCAGACCTTGATCATCAAAGGGGTCCCCCAGGGAAATGTTTTCAGGAAAGAGAATACCTAGATAGTTTTTATGGAGAAAGGGACTGGATGTGCCTTCCTGATAGACCAGTGGTCCTTACTCATTTAAGGAAGAATGACTTCTAAAAGAAGCTGATGAAAAGCTAGAGATATTTTCCAAAGAAAGCAAACACACTCACTCATGTGCATGAATTTCAGGGGGCTCAGGAAAACTGTTGAAGGATCTTCACTCACCAAGAGACCTTGTTCTTCAGCAAGACAGTTAGGGAGTCCATATTTGTCAGCCTTGTGTTGCCATTATAGACAGAACAAGAGGGACAGGAAAGCTGCTTAAATTTTCACCCAAGGTTGATGAGAAGTTAGCTGTGACATTATATTTTGAGCTGGAAGTGGCCTTTGCAATTTGCAGGAAACCTTGGCCTTTGCAATTTGCTGGAAAGTTGGAGAAGAAAACACTGGATGTGGAGTGGAATGTCCGAAGCTGTGAATTACAGACTTTCTGGGCTCCAGTACTGGTTCATGCTAAGATCATGTCTCCTCATTTGACTTCTCTGGGTCTCAACCTTCTTATTCATGTTTTCCACCAATTAAAAGAGGATGTCACTCTCTCACTTACCAGGTCTTTATAAGGTTTCACTGAGATGAACAGATAAAAGTTAAACTCTTGGACCCTTTTGGCTCTCTGACCAACACCATGGTGGTGGGCAAGAACAAGCACCAAAAAGAAAATGGTTAATCTACATTCTAAGAAAGACTGGTATCACATGAAAGCACCAGCTATGTTCAATATAAGAAATATTGGAAAAACACTAATGAGAACTCAAGGAACCAACATCCCATCTGATGGTCTCAAGGCTGCTTTTGAAGTGAGATTATCTGATCTGAAGAATGATGAAGTTGCATTTAGAAAATTCTAACTAATTACTGAGGATGTTTAGGACAAACCTTCCTCATTTCCATGGCATGGATCTTGCCAACAAAATGTGCTCCATGGTAAAAATGGCAGACCATGATAAAAGCTCATGTTGATGTCAAGACTACTGATTGTTATTTGTTTTGTCTATTCTGTGTTGCTTTTACAAAAACAAGCACCATCAGATTTGGATGACCTTTTATACTGGGCATCAACAGGTCTGCCAAATGTGGAAGATGATGGAAAACATGACCCGAGAGGTGCAGAGAAATGACTTGAAAGAAATGGTCAATAAATTGATTCCAGATAGCAGTGGAAAAGACATAGAGAAGGCTTGCCAATCTATTTGTCTGCTGCATGATATCTTTGTTAGAACAGTCAAAATGCTAAAGAAGCCCAAGGTTGAACTGGGAAAACTCATGGAGCTTCATGGTGAAGGTAATAGTTCTGGAAAAGCTCCTGGGGATGAGACAGATGCTAAAAGTGAACAAACTGATGGATATGAGCCCTCATTCCAAGAATCTGTTTAAAATTCAGACATTTAATGATGACAAAAAATCCTATTTGTGAAAAAAGAGTCAAACTATTGGTAAATGTAACATTTGCTGTGAAATATAAATTATGTTACCCAGGTCACCTGCTAGCTTGTTCCATGCATGCCAGGACAAAATTTGGCCCATCAGAGCCCCACAGTATTTCCAACCATGCCAGCTTGCTCCCTGGAGAGCCAGAGGACCATTCCCATATTTCCTAGTTGTAACCACTCCTAGACTCTAGTAACTCCAACGTTGCTCTCTTGACCTATAAAATATAAAGCCTTAGTTTAGTGGTTTTATGGGCCTTGGAGTAGCTTTACTCATCTTTATGGGTTGAATTGTGGCCCTCCTAAAACTTCATATTTTGAAGTTTTCAAAATGTACTTCAGAACGTGACCTTATTTGGAGATAAGATCTTTACAGAGGAAATTGAGTTGAAATTAAGTCATTAGGGTGGGCCCTAGACTACTATGACTGGTATCCTTGTAGAAAGGGGACATCTCGATACAGCTGCACATACAGGGAGCATGATGAGGAGACACAAAGAGAAGACCACCATCTACAAGCCAAGCAGAGAGGCCTGGAACAGATGCTGCGCTCACAGCTCCCAGAAGTAACCAGCCCTGCCGACACCTTAATCTTGGACTTCTAGTCTCCAGAACTGTGAGACCATCAACTTCTGTTGTTTTAGCCACTCAGTTTGTGGTACTTCATTATGGCAGCCTTAGCAACTAATACACTCATCAGCATAAAAAAAAAAAAACCAAAACAGAAAATTCTTTCTCTTTCCCTCAGATTTGTAATAGTTGGGTAACAGGTGACGCATCAATTTTATGGATTTTTTTTTAGAGAGAGAAAGGGGGTAGGAGGGAGAGAGAGAGTGAGAGACATCGATTTATTGTTTACTTATTTATGCATTCATTGATTGATTCTTGTATGTACCCTGACTGGGGATCAAACCTGCTGCAACCTTGGCCTATTGGGACAACACTCTAACCAACTGAGCTATCCAGTCAGGAAAAACAAATATATATTTTTAACGAAGGCTTAAAGGCTGTGTCTCCTATAAAATTATACTTGTTCAAGGTTAAAATAATTTCCTCAGTTAGGAGTTTAATTCCTTTTACAAAAGACTATCACTCAAGGTTGAAAATGATGTTGTGGGCTTCACTTTCATACTTTAATAGTAATTTTAGACAGAATCCATTTTTGCAAACCAGGAACTTAGCTAATCCTTAGAATTACTGCTGGATAAAGGGAACATAATGAAATGATAATGGTGTTTATTAAGCATAAATATTCATAGGGTCCTCTGGAGAGATTCATTTGCCTGACTAGAGGCAAGGGTATTAGTCTCAGAGAAGTTTGCAAATTGAGCACAATCTTTTTAGATAAGTTTTTGGATCTCCAGAAAACTCCCTGTTCACTTTCCTGAGCTGAATTAAGAAGTTCTCAGTTGCCCATTGGACAGCAGTCAGCCTCAGAAGCTGCACAGAGAACATTCAGCTCTGTTGGGCTCGTGTGGTGGGGAGAAGTTTTCCTAAGCAGATTATTCACAGAAAATTATTTGTCTGAGGTTCTGAATGGTCTCTCACTTCTAGGCCACAAAAATTTCTTATTTTCAAATAAACAATCATGGGCAGAAATAACTAGGAAATGCAGAAAATTCATTAGCTAAATTCTGATTCTAAACCTCCCAACGCTAAATGGATGGGCTCAGCTCTGGGGGATACAATATCCACTAACATTGCTGACCTCTGGGTCTGCTGGGCTTGGTCAGATAGTCCCTAGCACAAGGCTGGCACACATCAGACTCACAAAAATATCTGTTCAAGGAATGCTGAATAGATTTGGGTGCAAGAAACCTGTGCAGTTGACAGAAGTTAAATTAAAGGTGTTTAGTTACTTACGAGAGTTGGGGTCCCGTGGCTGCATGACAGGACACACACCTTGTAGTTACTGTGTGAATGTAGCAAAGTCATTTACCCTTCTTGGGCTTTAGTTTCCTCATCTGTAACTTGACATCTAAGTCTCCTCCAACTTTGAAAAGGGCAATGCAAACGCTTTCCTAGCATCATGGAGGAGTGAAAGACCACCGAACTGAAATGAGAAGACGTGGTTTCTAGTCCTGGGTTAGCCACCAAGTAGCCCAGGGGCCTGGCTCAGGCTGCCTGCCATTTTGGAGCCTGAAGTTCATTTTCAGTAACACTGGGAAGATAGAAGATACCTCAGGATTTCTTTGGAAAATTAATTCTCTACCAGAACTAGCATCTTTTACTAAAAGGAGTTGTAGAATGTAGTATATATTATAATTTTTAAGACTGCAGTGGGATTTTGGAATAAGATCTCTTTAAATTCAGCTTAAGTGTTATTAAGAAGTGATATGAAGTGATACTATTATCAATAAATAATATTAAGGATTATCAAGAAGTGCTTGTGCTCTCAGACTTTTGTTTGAGAATTTTATGTGCTTTATCAGAGGGTGGGCTGTACGGTCCAGGGCGGTCAGAGAGGCAGGTAACTAAACTGCTATTTGATAAAGTCTGGCACTCAGTGACATGTTTGACTGCTTGTTGTTGCTGTGCGTTCTTGAAACTTTACTCTGCTCCTTTTGAATCTGATCAGATGCCCTCAGGTTTTATCAAAGTGCTAGTAAATAAGTACTCACAAATTGTTTCTCAGTAGGGTTGTGCCAGCTCTATATGTCCTCCAATAATGTTTTAGTGTGTCAGTTTCCCACAGGTGGACCTGCATTGACTATTGACATGAATTATTGCTACTTTAATCAAAGCACTACTGTATTGGTAGTTCTTTTTAAAAGATTTTGTTTATCTATTTTTAGAGAGAGGGGAAGGGAGGGAGAAAGAGAGGGAGAGAAACATCCATGTGTGGTTGCCTCTCAGGTGCCACCTTACTGGATACCTGGTCCACAACACAGGCATGTGCCCTGACTGGGAATAGAACCAACGACCCTTTGGTTAGCCCTCTGCCCTACCCTCAATCCACTGAGCCACAGCAGCCAGGACCACATTGGTGTTTTAATGTGCATCTCTTTAATATAAAACAAGGTTGAATATATTTTTCTATGGTTAATAATTATATTGTTGGGTCATAAAATATCTTTTTATAACTTTTATCTATTAGGATATTAATAGATTTTAGCATCTAATTTAATAACATACTCGTATTAATTTCCTAGGGGCTGCCCTAACAAATAACTATAAAACGGTGGCTTAAAGTACATAAATGTGTTCGCCCACAGGTGCAGAGGCTGGAAGTCTGAATTACAGCATCAGCAAAGCCACACTCTCTCTGAAGACTTTAGGGGAGCATCCTTCCTTGCCTCTACACGCTTCTGCTGGCTCCAGCAACTTTGGTAATCCCTGGCTTACACATGCATCATTCCAATGCCTGCCTCTATCTTCACACTGTGCTCTCCTTGGGGGTCTCTGTGTTGAAATTTCCCTGTTCTTATAAGAACACCAATTGGATTAGGGAATCCCTAACCCAGTATGACCTGACCTTTACTTGACTACATCTGTAAAGCCCCTGTTTCTAAAAAAGGGCATATTTACAGGAGTTAGGACTCCAACCTATTTTGGGGGGAGAGAGCACTGTTGAGCCTGAACAATACCTAAAAAGAAAATATGAGCAGGAGGTTCTTCTGATGGTGCAGGAACAAAAAACTGTCAGGTAGTGATACAATCTCAGAGGAAAATCTGTGTAGGATCATTGCCATCTGCTACATCAAGGTACAGCAGAAAGCTATGTTCTCCACATTTTAAACTAGTTGGACTTTAAAAACACATAAATTAGTTATTAAGATTTCAGAATACTAGTTACTAACCACTGGAACTACAGAAATAACCTCTGGCAACCAGATAAGGCAGAGAGCACATTCTACACAGAGTCAGGCACCCTGGGCTTTTCCTGGTTCTGGCCCTGCTTAGCTGTGTGCTTTACAACACCCTGCTTAATTGACACGTCTGTCCCTGGTCCAGAATTTGTAACATGCAGAGTATAGATCACTGTTAAGACCCTTTCCAATTCTAATAACCTATGCCTGCAAGTGCTAAAACAAATTTATTTGCTGCCATTCTCAGATGTGTATTTGTAGGGGTAGATGGCTTTGCTATGTCATGTTTAGTAAACAGAAGCCTAGTCATTCAGGTTAAAGGTAATTTATATTCAAGCCATCGTTATCCTTGAATGCCGTGTTGGATTTTCAGGTAAGGTCAGGATCTCTGACAGATGCTGAGATGCTCGCATAATCAATCCACAGTTTGTTCTCCCTACAGGAAGAGAGGGTATTTTCAAAGTATAAAGGGCTCATTGATGTTGGAAGTGAAACTCATTGATTCAACTATGGAATTTCTATCTTCAAAGCCCTTTATAAACAAGAGATTTGGTGGGACCCTCAGTAACAGATTCCAGAACCCCAGACAAAAAGGGTCAGAGGGAGAAGCAGAGCTCTTTAGATCAAGAGCCAACCTCTCTCTGCTGAGGTCAAATGTTCTTATTCAAAAGTTTGATTGTGTATAAGTCCTTTTGAAACAACTATCTGTAGTTTATTAAACATTCAGGGCTAAAATTATTCATGAATCTCTGCAGTCCACTTACGTAAAATAGCCAGGAATGATAATATACTGAGGTGGGTGGGTCCACGAAATCTGGGTCAATTTTCTAACCTCTTTATTGATGAGCACCAGGATTCACTGCTCAATAAACCTCTGCCACATTGGTAACATTATGACCACTAATGCTTATCTGTTTGATAAAATCTTAAAAGGGAGTAGTGAGAATTAATATTTTAAAAATTAATTCACTAAGTACCTGAGGAATCCTAATGAAGGTCACTATTTAACATTGGGCCGTGGTAGTGCTTGGGAATCTGCTTCCACTTTCTACTTCCCTGTACACTCTAGCCACACTCAACTCTTGAACTTACGAGATTCCACAAGTCTACACACCCTTATGTTATTTACTTATTACAAACTCCTACTTATTCCTCAAATCCTTACTTGACTTCTCCATCTGAGCTAATCCTTCTCTCTCCTACGTTTCAAACACACTTTGTATGTGGATCTATCATAGCCTATCCATATAACGTGATTAATTGGGGCAGTTTGCTAGAATATGAATACTTCATGAGGGAATGGTCTGAGTCCTATTGATCCATACAACCCTAGAGCCTGGCACACAGGAGGCATTTCATGGATGTTTATTAAGTAAGTAAGAAATAGACCACCTGTAAAAGCTGCCGCTTTTATATCACTAGCTATGAAACCTCAAATGACTACGAAAAAGAGATCCAGATATATTATTAAGTGAACATTGTCCATTTTTTTTCTAATCCGTGTATCACTTCAAGGGAAATAATGTGCTGTTTCAGAGCAAGCTAACCACCACTTTGGGCAAATCTGGTATTTTTCTTTTCTTCAAAACTGCCATTTAACTCAGGCTGGAAAAGGAACTGTTGGGTCTTCATGTAGGTACCATATTTTTTGGACTATCAGACATACTTTTTTACCACATTTTTTGCTTCAAATGTGGTTAAAAAGTGCATCTTATAGTCTAAAAAATACGGTATATATTCACCTGGCTCAGGCTCTCAGTGAACCTTGTACAAATGACACCTTAAAAATACTGTTTTTTCCCAAGGATGGGCTAAACATGTCTTTGCTATGCTGCTGTGAGTGTTCCAGCTTGGGTGATTGTAAAAAGTAGACCAGGCAGTGTCTTTTCCCTGTTCTTGCATTTTTTACTAGAAACAATCAAGCAAGCTTTCTCCAGTTTGTGACTTACAGTGCTGATGTTGATACAGGGTGAATCCAAGAGGGGGCCCCCCAAAAGGGATTTGGAATGGGGCCCAGAACTCAAGGTATCTAGGAAATATTAGAGAGAGATATAAGATGTCCTCACCCCTTCCCCCACAGGTGTGAGTTGGGGGAAGGGACACATGGAGCAGGGCATGCAGGGCTGTTTTGAACAGCCACAGCCTTGTAGCTAATCCATGGCATGGTCATTTAACATATCTATGGCCTTTGGCAGGTCACTTGGATATGCTAAATAGCTGTGGCCATGCTTGGAGCCAGGGGGATGGAAGTCACTTCCCCCCAAGATGTAAGTGCGGGGCAGGTCCCCCGAGTTACAGCACCTGTGTGGGAGCTGGAAGAAGATTGGCTCCAGGATATTGGTCCATTTCTGCCCAGACTCACGATGGCAGCCCTGTAAACTTGGGATAATACAGGGATGCTGGCAGGTGTAACTGATTGTAGGAGAAGTCGGAAATGGGGGTACAGAGGAAGATTGGCGCAGGGATTTAAACCCAGACATGGCAGCCATTAGGGGGGAACCACGCAGTCTTAGCGAGAGTACAGATCCCCTTACAGCTTTGCAAGGGGGGAAACCATGCGGTCTTAGTGGGAGTGCAGACCCCTTCACAGCTTTGGTGAAGTGGGGGAACCACGAGGTTTTGCCAGAGTGCACACCTCCGCAGCTCTGGTGGAGGAAAGAAGAGATTTTGCCTGGACAAATGGGTACAAAGAACTCTTGCCAGTAGACCATGAGAAGGTGCCACATGGCTTTGGATTAATTGGATATCCTGCCTGGACGGCGACACGGCTGATGGTGTCAGCGGCCTGGAACACGGACCTGTGCTCTTTCCCTAAATTAGGGTACCCTGAATTAGGGCAGGGGGAGATGGGAGCTGCTGAGTGCATCTGTGGGTATCTTAAAGGACTTTGATATTTTAATGAAGAAGTTATGTCACCACTTTAAGTCTGTATAGCCTTAAATAAATATTTCCTTTCCTTTTCACAAATCTCTGGCATTGAGAGATATCTTTCCGATCTGGCGGTGGACACATGAGCCCAGTAGATGGTCTGGATGTTATTAGTATACCATCCTCCGGAGTCCGGGCCCCTGTGTGTGTATGTGACTGTTTTGTAACAATGTGACCTTCAATCAGGTTAATCATTGGTAGGGGATTTGCTTTACTTTAAAATAATTTTAGATTTACAAAAATGTTGTAAAAATAGGACAGAGTTCCTGTATATTCTTCACCAGCTTCCCCTAAAGTTAACATATAAAATAACCACAGTGCAATGATCCAAACTAGGACATTAATATTGATACAGTACTACATGCTACCCTAAAGGTCTTATTCCAGATCCACCATTTCCCCCACTACACGTCTTTTGTCAAGTTCAGGATCTAGCCCAGGATTCAACATTGCATTTAGTTGTTAAATTAAAATATTTTCTCTAAATAGTCTTTGTCTTTCATGACATTTGTGCTTTCAAAAAACACCACTGGCTACTCCCTCAATTTGGATTTGTCTCATGTTAGACAAAGGTTATGCATTTTGGGCAGAAGTACTACAGAAGAGATAGATACTGCATTCTTTTTAGTGCATGTAAAAAAAGTTTTTTACACTGACCTTTTGTGTGTTTTGAGAATTATTTCTTAATAGATAATTACTTTATTTGCTTTTATTGGCATTTAATGTTCTCTGTATTTCTCAGGAATTTGGAGCTCACTCAGTGACTGAGAGTGTAGAATCATGATTCGTGGTCCAAGTTTCTCTTAGACGACTATTCATTTCCCTGCCCCAGGGGATCTGAGAAAAGACTAAGCTGGTGGTCCTACTCTGTTCTGTTAGCAGAGATGCGTTGTAAGCCAGGGGCTCTTTCTTTTTGAGGAAGCAGATCCCAGGCCAACACTGCCTTTGATTGATTACAAGCTGTTTCTTAGGTTGGATTCTTCCAGCAGCTGGTCCTGAGACAATGATTTGAGTCTTGGTCATTCATTTGGAAGGTGAGCCCAGGAGGCAAGGCCTGGGGTACTTCTTCTCCAGTCTCGCCTGTCACTGGACAAGGGCTGTTTCCAGGGTGCTCTCTTCCTGGCGTTCTCGCCCATTCCAAACCAGAGAATACCTCCAGGTGCCTGCAGTAGAATGTCTAGAAAGTTCTTAGTGTTTAAGGCCAATTCAAGAGCCCAGAGATCTTGGTGTGACATCTATGAGATCTATGAGAGTCTCCTCTCTACCTTCCCTTTTCTTCTTTCTCTTTTTTCCTCTCTCCATTGTTTCCAATTTTAAAAAAATTCCTCAGTGGGAGCTGGAGTGCAGTTGGGAGGGGAGGGCACCAGAAGGCCGGTGCTGGTAAAAGTCCTCAAATACTGGCATCACATCATTCATATGGATCAATTTTGAATCAATTGATCCTGTTGTTTAAACAGGAATGACTCAAGGCAGAAAAGAACAATGTTTTCTAAACTTAAAAACTCACTGTTTTCCAAGCTGTGGTCTTTCTTCCCAGGCTTTAGGACTCTGAGGCCAGTGATAAAGAGAGATGCATTACCTGAGCTTGGGGGTGTTACTTAACTCAGATGCCCTACAAATGAAAGCAGAGAACACCTAACACTGGGCGTTAACTCTTTTCAGAAACTTTCTGGTGACTTGCAGTGGGACAGTTCCAGAGGTTCTGAGATGGCTCCCTAAACAGGAGAAAGGGCTTGAGATAGGGCCAGAAATGTGGCACTTCCACAGTTTGCTCTCTGGTCAGATGTCCTTAGTGAGTTATTTATCTGATTTCCTTGTCCATAAGATGACAGTGATCATACCTATTTGTGTGGTTGCACAGAAATTAGATAAGGCCATGTCAGTGAGAAGCACCTGGCCCAAGGTTGGCCAGAGTAGTCCCTGAGCATGTGAGGGGCAGGGGAATTTCCCACTGATTCTCAGACCTTGTATAACCCTATCTCAGGTGATCCTACCACTACCTAACCTTGTGAAGTGGTTATTATTGCCCACACTTTGCAGAGTAAGAATGCAGTTCTTAGAGAGGGTGCAACTCTGCCTCTGTCTGGTCAGGCTGGCAGGATCTGAGTCCAGACCTATCCGATTCCGTGATCCACTTTACCACATACCTCATACACTTTATGGACTTTACGCTGAAGTGAAGAACAGGTACTCACCTTCCTTTCACTTAGTCTCCCCACATCAAATAGATGGATAAAAAAATGCTTGGAAGCTCTACATCCTTTGCCAAAAAGACAAGGGGAAAGGGAGGGGACTAACATCACTCAGCACTGCATCCCAGGAACAATGCTGGCTACTACATGAGAGGCATCATGTTTAAGAAGTGTCAGAGTTCAGGGAGACAGAGCTCTTTGTTCTGGAGGTGACATTGTGCTGGAGGTTCCAGGCTGGTGGTCAGGCTTTGCTTGAACACACTGCAGAGGTTCTCGGTTGCTGCAGGCTGCTGGGTCCTCCCCCTCAGCCCCCTCCTGGTTGCAGCACACCAGCCTGTTTCTGTTCCACAGTCTCAGAGTGAAGAGCTGTAGCGACTCTGGTTCTGAATCTTTGTGGCATCAGTGTTAAAATATGGAATGATGAACTGACTTCTGCTCCCACCTGGCTCTCCAGCCCTTTGACTCTGTCTTCCACTTCCTCTCCTGAGCTCTCCCTCAGACTCACAGTGCTGACCCCCATCCCAGAGTCCTCCATTCCTCCCAAAACTTGGACTAAGATTTTAGTAGACCTCTCAGCTCATGGAATATGAGGAAATGAAGGTTGTTAGAGTAGGAATGAGGGGAAAGAAAGGAGAGAGGAAAGGGGCCTTGTGAACACAGGCAGGATGAAACGCTACAGCAATTCACCACAATGAGCCATGATTCTGAACCGGGCAAGTCAAAGGAAACTTGCTCAAACCACCTTCTTCTCAGCTCCCTGGCAATACTGGTGTCCCTTTACAATTTGGGTGCTGGTGATGTCAGGAAGAGAGAATGTAGAAAGGCATAGATTGGTTATTTGATTAAAATGTGTAAATGTATAAATGCATGTTAAAATGTTAAAATGTATAATTACAGTCTTCTACTGCCTTAATAATTTGACTTGTTACTATGGCCACAAAACACCAACTAACTGGATGGCAGGTGATGATATAACTTCATGTTTTCTATTAAAGGTATCAATTATGGCTGTTTCTATAACAGTTGTGGCACTGTAAAATAGCTGGAGAATTCCAGCAACACACTGACTTGGTGGGGTCTTTGAACTAGGTTTAAGTGTGTCTCTTCAGAGGAAAAGATTATATCCACAGAGCCTGACTGTAGCTTCCCTCCTAGTGTGTCACTCTAAGGGTTCTAAGTTAATTTGAAGACACAGAAGACATACATTGGGTGAAATGTTAGAGACGTAATGAAAATAATCACAGGCCTTCGGAAGAAGAGTCAGGGGTGGAGGTTGGCACCTGACCAAAGGCATTTAGGGAACTATATTTGAGCTAGGAGCAGAGGAGGACTAGTACATACTTTCCCTTACAGTTTTCAATTTACAGATTAGAGATGAAGGGTTAGTACCTAGGATAAGATTTGTTAGACTTTAGGGAGGGGTCATCTGGTAGAAAGCAAACAGAAAGCCAGTGTATGCTGAGAGAAAAGGCATTAGAGTACTGAGTGCTTTTAAAGACCAACAGAATATGCCTTTGCCTGTTATGTGACACACACAAGAATAAAAACGAAAAAGAAAAGGAAGTAACTCAATGAGAGTAGATATAGATGATTTAATCCATATTTCCAGAAGTTCTTTGTCTAGGGCAGGAAGGCCTCACTCATGAGTGAGAGAGGTGGAGAGAAGCATGCATGAACAAAACACAGCAGATGGCTCGATGCCAAGGTGGTGGTGCTGACTAGGAGGAGGCAAAAAGGACAGAAGGGAAAGTCCTCCTAGACAGCACTGGCCAAGACTTTGGGAAAGCGAGAACATTAGCTGGGTCTTGGAGGAGAAGTCTTTATGTTGGCAGGGGGAGGAGGAGGCTATGCAGATGGGGGGAAGAAGGTAGACAAGCACCCCCCAAAAATCACAGCCATCAAATACGAGTCCTGGTCTGCTGGAAGCTGGGTAGGGGGAGCACAAGACTCTTTGACTGGACAGGTTGTGCGGGCTCACTTTCTGGAGCGCCTTGAAAGCTAAGGAGAAAATGGATTTGGGAACTTTGGCTGATTGGACAGGAAGATGACTCAAAAGGGGAAATGATATTAAAGGCAGCAACTATCTTCATTCTGTTTAAGATAGAGGGGGCAGACTTTAGGTATCCTGAGCAGACTCACAAAGCCTAGGCTAATTATAAAATGATTACCAGGGATTACAGCCAATTAAGTATGAATATTCCAGCCCCAGAGGCAAGGCGGTTCCTCTTGTGGAATGGAGCATCAGGCTGTTTAAACCTGACACAGTTAATCATCTGATTGAGCCAACCAACTCCCCTCATCTTCACAGTCACCAAGCATCCCTGTGACTGCTCATGGCTTCTGTGGGGGCAAGTCTATAGGAGACCATTCTGCATGGCGTGGGCCCAGCTCCCACTCATAATACCCACTCCCACAGATAGGTTATCCCATGGGGAATCAGGCTTGCATTGTACCTAGGCAGCTTTGAGACTTGCTTTTTGCTAAAACTCCCTTACCTTGAATTGAGGCAGCAAACCTTTACTGCATATCTTTAAAGTGACTTCCTAAAATCTATGCTAAACCTTCCAAGGATGAGTGTAACCAGTTCAACCACTTTTCCTCTGAAATCCAACACACCCTACAACCTAACTTAAAAGCACTCGGTGTCATCTGCTCTTACCTGGGCTGATGCATGCATGCTCCAACCTAGTTGATGTGTTGTCCAAAATGATTGCTCATAGTCTTGGGTCCCTATTCTGGGTGCCAGCTGATGTGGACACCGGCAGTCAGTGTCTGCAGCATTGTGGATGAGATGAGGCAAATTCACATGGACTACCAAGTCCTGTGGAGGAAAAGGGATGGCACGGCCACTCTCTCAAGAGGAGAGTGCCCTGACCCTTGTCTTGATAAGCTTTTATTGCTTTTCTGAGCACATTACATTGAGGATGGTCCTCATTTACTATTCACAGGTTCCCTTTAGCTGGTTACCTTTTACAGAAAACAAAGGAGAGGATGTTGCTAATTACATCACAGTAAAAGGATATTTGCAAATACAAAGGGAAAAGTGGTTGAACTGGTTACACTCATCCTTGGAAGGCTTAGCAAAGATTTTAGGAAGTTACTTTAAAGATATGCAGTAAACGTTTGCTGCCTCAATTCAAGGTGAGGGAATTTTGGCAAAAAGCAAGTCTCAAAGTGGCCTTGGTACAATGCAGGCCTGATTCCCCACAGGAGAAACTGTCCATGGGCATGGGTCCTATGTACTGGACCTCACTTTCCACTGGCCTTTCCAAGTGGGAGCTGGGCCCACACCACACAGAATGGTCTCCTATACAAGTTTGTAGGAAATCCATTGGTTTTAATTTAGAGATAGGAACTGAACTGCTTCTAAGGAGATACATAACTATGTAGTCTAGAGCCTTATCTATGTAGCCTTAATAAGATAAGAAATAACATAGAAATTGCTGTGATAGTTAACATTGAGGAATGTAGGCTCTAAATAACCTTGAAAATGTTTTTTAGATGGTATCATTACTGGAAGTGTACAAAAATTTTTATCACTGATAATTTTCTTACTTGCCCTAGGTGTTTTTTTTTTCATCCTCACCCAAGAACTTTTTTTTTATTGCTTTTAGAGAGAAAGGAAGGAAGAGAGAAAGGGAGAGAGAGAAACATCGATGTGAGAAATATCAATTTGTTGCCTTCCCTACACACCTGGACAGGGGATTGGTCCCACGACCTAGGTATGTGCTCTGACCAGGAACTGAAGTTGCAACCTTTTGGTTACAGGATGACACTCCAACCAACTGAGCAACATTGGCCAGGGTGCCCATAGGTGTTTTTAAAATGTCACGATTGTGTTACATATTCAGTTAACATATCCTCTTGTATCTGAAGCATTTTTCACTGTGATTGGCTCTATGCTGTACAATCTTACAGCCATCTACTCTGTGGAATCACATCCCATGGATGAGCTGCTATTTGTTTAACCCTTCCCCTAATTGTGAAAACATTTGTGCACATTCTCCCTTTAAGAGAGCTTACTCAGACATAAAATGTTCTCTTCCTAGTAAAACTTCATTCCACATGGAAATAAAGAGAAGGGAGCCTTCTGGTGATTCTTGATTTGTGTCAACAGATTCTTTCCCAATAGGCCTCCGGGTGAGTTTACTCTTTTCCACAGCTCAGAACAGTGAACACAAGCCTGTGTAGGTGTACGTGGAAGAAAGAAATTCCAAATGTAAGAAAGGTTTAAAGGGTTTCCTTGAGCCAAGGTTTGGGCCCAGTCTCGGAAGCAAAATCTCAATTGACTGAGAAAATAAGAGCTTTGCAATTCATTTTATACATTAGAATCAAGGGAGGAGGTAGAAGGAAGGTTACATGAAATCCCCTGGTGGCAGATTAAGGGAGCAGGAGAAGGCAAAGCAGGGAAGTCTCTGGGACTGGATAAAAAGTAAGATGGAGAGACACTCCTTTCACATTTGTATAAGATAGTTAACAGTTAACATACATGGCTTACAGAGGTAGGCAGGTAAGAGATAATAATGAGGAATGTTGGGGCTGTCTCGCCCCGTACTAGGTGTTTATCTTTGGATGTCTGGAGAAGAATTAATTCTGACATTTTAAGTATGTTATTCTAGGTGCACGAAAACAATGGACAGGGCTTGCTCAAGGTCAAGATTAATCTATTATTCTGTATGGGCTTAGGATATGATTTCCCAGTACAAGCTGTTCAATTAGAAATATTTTTATGATCAAAACATCCCATGTGGTTACATTTCATTGTTGAGTTTATCAAGCTTACCAACGTAGCCTCTTTTTCTCCTTCATAGAAGGAAGAGGATATCTAATAAATAAGATGACATGTTTACCAGTAAGTGTAGAATGTCTTTCCACATATAATAAAAGCTGTATTTCAAGAAGAGTAGTCTGATTAATTGGTGGAGGGGGGGTGGTGGTGATGCCTTGCTGTGTGTCATTTCCAGTAATTTAGGCAGAACAGGGGCAGTGAAGGTAGAAGGAAGTGAAATGACAACACGATGGAGTAACTTGGGCAAGACAGTCTGATTTGCTGAAGGTTGAGTTTCCACGAAGTGGTTTAGCTCAGTGCCACTGGCAGATGGGGAGGATGGCAATACTATGTGAAAGTTGCCCTGGTTTGTGGAGATCCCCACATGTTAGTGTTTTGTTTGGTTTTAAAATAAATTTTTATTTTGGAATTATTTTATTTTATTTTTTGAACTTCAGTTACAATTGAGATTCAATATTATATTAGTTTCAGGTGTACAGCATAGTGGTTAGATATTTGTATAACTTAGGAAGTGATCCCCCTGATAAGTCTAGTGTTTGGTGCTTCAGATAAAGCAGCACAGACAGAGCCACCCTGTTCCCAAGCCTCCTTCACCCACTTTCTACCTTTGTGCTCAGTCTGCTCGGTGTGTGCATCTTGCCCTTGTCCTATAACTCATCAAGTGTCAACCCTTAAACCCCTTCCATGAAGCTACCCACCCCTTTATGTTTTTAATTTGTTGTGAAATTCATAGACCATAAGATTTCCCATCTTAACCATTTTCAAGTGTACAGTTCAATGGCATTGAGTACATTCACAATGTTGTGCAACCATCACCACCACCACCATCTCCAGAACACTTTTCACCTTGCAAAACTAACACTGTACCTGTTAGACACTACCCACTCACCCTCCCCTCCCTCCATGCCCTGGTACCCACCATTCTACTTTCTGTCTCCATGATTTGGGCTACTCTGTTGCATATTGGTAGAATCATACAATACGTGGGGGAACCCCCCAAAGCTGAATTTATTTATTAAAAAATTGTGTATTTATTCTTACATGTTTAAACTTCAGTCACCTTCAAAGTACTCTCCATCTGATGCAATACACCTATAGAGATACTTTTTCCACTGCTCAAAACGGTTTTTGAATTAGTTGATTTTGATGTCTTTTAGTGCTTCAGCCATTTTTTATTTCACCTCCTCCACACTGGCAAAACATTTCTCTTAGAGGACTTCTTTTCATTGGGGAAACAAAAAAAATAGTAAAAATTTGCTCAGGTGAGATAGGGTGAATAGGGAGGGCGGGGCATGGGGGTCATGTTGTTTTTGGTCAAAAACTGCTAAACACTCAGCATGGTGGGGGCAGATGTGCTCATAAACCAACCATTGTGAAATGGGCAAGCGCATTGAAAGACTCTTAAAAAAAGCTTAATGCAGTCTCTCACAATGCCAGTTGGTACACTGATACAGATGGGTTCCTATAACACTCACCTAGTGAGGGCAGTCTGTACTACAAGTGGCCCACCCTCCAGAAGATAATTCCGGTATTTTTTGGGTCCCCCCTCATATTTGTTTTTCTGTGTCTGGCTTACTTCATTTTGCAATAATGTCCTCAATTTTCATCCATGTTGTCACACTCACCAGAATTTCCTTCCTTTTTATGGCTGAATAATATCCCATTGTAGGGATATACCACATTTTATTCATCCATTTATCCATCAGTGGGCACATGAGTTGCCCCACATTTTGGATATTGTGAATAGCGCTGCTGTGAACACAGGTGTAAAACATTTGTTTAAATCCCTACTTTACACTCCCTCCTTTTTAAAAGATAAAGTCCTCTATTTGCTGTTGTTTTTTTTTTTTTTACTAGGAATCTAATATGCCTTTTTCACTGTGTAAGCTTTTTTTGTTAAGATTATTATTATTTCATTAGGTGTCTGGTAATAAAGTTGTAAGGGTTGGAGTGGTCTGCCTCAGCCCTGCTTCTCCCATGAACCCCACTATCTTTGGTGAGCAGTTTTACAGATCGAGAGAGGGGTGTGTGTGTGTTTAGAAATGCATGTATGCATCACATCATAACAGAAATGCCCACAGAATTGGAAGAAAATAAGCTGGAGTCCGGCTATTTGCTCTACTACCTAACTACCTTGGCTATCTTAGAAATTCAACCGAGCCCAGTGTTCTCCTCAGTTAACTCTGTCTGTCAGGGCTCCTGGAGGGGTACCTGACATGGGGTACCTGGTCCAAACCCAAACACCTGGCCTACTCTTCACAGGAGTTCAAATGCCATCATTTTTAATAGGACTGAGCAGAGGCTGAAAATCAGAGCGGGATCTTAGCTGGATCGGAGCTCTGCAAGCAACTGGCTGGACCGTTCTCTTGTGTCTACAATTGTTTACATCCCACACAGGGCTTGATTGACCAAACAAACCAGATAAGCAAAAACAGTGAACATGAACATTCTAGTCTAGCTTAAGTGTGTGTACAGAGATATTAGGAAAGCTTGAGGATGCCTGGGAGCGGTGGGGTTGAGGGACAGAAGGTCACAGGATTTCCATGGGCATTTCTACTGGCAAAGAAAAGGCTCTTCTGAGCATGCCACAGAGAGGCCTGTGACTCAGTGGTGGAGACCAGCCTCTGAGAATGTAAACTCTGTCCTCAAACAACCAAGCAGTAGAATGAAAATTTGAATGTTATATTTAACCACTCACTAAAACTATTTGTGGCTGAGAATAGTCTCAGGGACCCACACGGAGTCAGGACATTAGCATGTAGTTCTCAGCATAGTTAGGCCTCAATAATCACCAGAGCTGAGTTCTTGGGCTGTCTGTGGTAAGGAAATATTAAAACATAAAAAAAAAAAGAGCTCCCTTTTGATTTTTCAGTTATATGATAACATAAAACATAAAATGTCAGTGATATTGTATCAATAAAAATTTCCGTAGCTTAAAGTTACAATTAGAATTTACCAGAAAAACGGAAGTGGCATTTTTTTTTGGAAGGCAGTTATAAGAGAATAACTAGCTGAAAGCAACTGCCTTTGCACTAGAGGAGGAAGGGAGCAGGGCAAAAGAGAGGAGGAAGGAGGGAAGGAATGTCACATCTCTGCCCAATTTATCATCTGGCTGCTGTAGTTTTCACATTACTGATCACTGTGGTGTTTTTCCAACTGTGGGGTCCCATCAGTTAGTCCACCAGAACTTAATACAGTACAGAGAGAATAGAGAATATCGGGATGCCTTGCATGGGCTTGGGGTCAGCATTGTTTGCAAATATTTTCTCCATGCGTGTGTGTTCATGGATGTATCTACTGCATTATAATGTAAAACACGATTCTGACTGTGGGCTGTGGTCAGAAATTTGAGAAACATTCTGACATTTTGCCTGTCGTCTGACTCTGGACCTGCCTTTTCACTCAGTGAGAGTTTTGTGTACAGATTTGGCTACTGTTAAACTCTAAATAGATTCTGACGGTGTTAACTTTCCACCGTCACCTACTCAGGGATTGGGGAGTGTCCCAAGGGTGCCCCACACTCTTAGCATGTCTTAATCTTTGCTTTAAAACCTTCCATTGGTTGGATGAGGCCCACCCAGTTATGGAGGGTAATCTGCTTTACTGAAAGTCCAACAATTCCAATGTTAATTTCATCCAAAAAACATCTTCACAGGAGCATCTAGACTAATGTTAGTCCAAACAACTGGGCACCAAGCTCATCCCCGGGCACACACACTGAAGTGTTGGTTAAGTTCCTGTCTGAGCCTTTACTTATTATTTTTCTTTTTAGATGTTATTTATTTATTTTTAGAGAGAGAGGAAAGGAGGGAAAGGAAGAAAGGGAGGGAAACATCAATGTGTGGTTGCCTCTCACGTGCCCCCCCGCACTGGGGACCTGGCCCCCAACCCAGCAGGCCTTCACTTAATTCTTTCTGCCAACAATCCTGGTAGGAGACAGAGTTCTCATCATGTTACAGATGAGAACATTGACATTCACACAGGTTAAGAAACTTGTCCCAAGTCACACGGTTCTGGAAATGAAAGCCAAGCCACAGCCTGCAGATTCGGGGTGCTTCTACTATAGCAGAGCTGTATCTGTGCTGTGAATGTGGAGGGTCCTCCCACAGGGAAGAGCTGTGAGAGCTCCATACTGGGCACACTGGGCCTTTGAAAGCCAAACGAACCTTGATCTGAACTCCAGTTCTGCCAAAAACATGTAGTTGAGGACCTGGGGTCATTTATTTAAGGTCTCTGTGCCTCAGTTTCCCCATTTACAAAATGGAGATAATGATAAACCCTCCTTAGGGTGAGAGTTTATTAAAATTTTTATTTATTGATTTTAGAGAAAGAGAGATGCATTGATTTCTTATTCCAATTATTTGTACATTTATTGGTTGATTCTTGTGTGTGCCCTGATTGGGGATTGAACCTACAACGTTGGCGTATCAGGATGACACTCTAACCAGCTGAACTACCCAGCCAGGGCCTAGGGTGGTTTTAACAATGAAATGAAATATGCAAATAGTTATCACGCACTAGACAACAATAATGGAGGTGTTATAAAAATATTTAATCTTTCACGACCAGTTTATTCAGAAAGAATGAAAATATCCATGCATATACCTAAAAGTTCTGTCTCTGTCAAAGTTTTATAATCAGTGTTTCCAGTTGTGCATACATATGCGTACAATCCCAGATTATTCCAAAGCTTAATTAATGATTTCACATGTCTGTTATTATTACTATGCCTAATGTCTCCTCACGAGCTTCCATGTACATTTCTATTTATTTATTCTTTAAAGAGATTTTCTTCATTTAGTTTTAGAGAGACAGGAAGGGAGGGTGAAGGAGAGGGAGAGAAACACTGATGTGTGAGAGATACATCAATCAGTTGCTTCTCGCAACCCTCCAACTGGGGACCTGGCTTGCCACCAGGCATGTGCCCTGACTGGGAATTGAACCAGAGACCTTTTGGTTTAGAGGCTGGCGCTCAGTCCACTGAGCCACACCAGCCAGGGCCTCTACTTATTTATTCTTAAGTGGGTATCAAATATTTGTGTTTCTGGTTGTCTATTAAACATCTAATTTCCTTTGGCAGTTTTTTTTGTACTTAGCCTCTGATTCTGTGTTTTTTGTTCTGTTTAACTTCCTAGAAGGCACATTGTTGTGAGAAGGTGGGGTCTGGAGCTCTGCTGTCAGTTCAAGCCCTAGCTGTGAGTAAGAGGCTTTAGTTTCCTCATGTGTAAAATGGGACAATCAGCAGAAAACTAAATGAATAAAAACATGTCAATGCTTAATACACAACCTGGCACATATTAGCTATTAAATAGGCATGAATAGATATTACTGTTTTTCCTATCCCTATACTTTTGAACAGTACTCAGCATTATATATGTTCACCTACTTCCACTGATAATAATGAGCTGCTGCCGTACACGGCCCTGGAAGAGGGCAGCATGCTGGTGGAAAGACTCCGTGCAGTTCTCCTGAATGCACGGTTCTGTAACCTTGGGGAGGCCTGTTAGAAGTAGCAAACACCAGCAAAGAGCCATGCCTGCTGTCAGAGGCACACCAGACACTGTGGGTCCCAGGTGAGCAGGTGGTTAGGACTTATCTGCTGTCCCCAGCGCCTCTCTGTGCCCATATCCTCTCAACAGCACCTGTCCTATCTTATGTAATGACCCCCTCCGCTGCCTCCCTTGGCCCCTGAGCCCTACAGGGGAGGGCCAAGTCCATGCCATTTTCACATCTTTAGCAGTCGACACAATGGGAGCTCTGTCTCTCTTATGGGACAAATTCATGAAAGTGCTCCAGCCACTCAAGTCCCAGTCACATCTCCCCCTACGATCTTCTCAGGTAACCAGCATCTGGGCTCACAGCATCTTGTCCCACAGCTGTGTCTCTCACAGACAAGTACCCGGGCCTTTTCAAAATTGTATGGTGCCAGATGTCTCTCTTTGTCACTCACCAGTACTATGTTTTTATATATGACTTGTTCATTTGTCAAGCTTATATTAGACAGTCACCTGGGCAAGGTCTGCAGGCTAAAATAATGAATGATCTCAGTCCTGTCCTGGGGGAATTCAGGTTGTTGGCAGAACTGATTTCCTTGTAGCTGTATGGCTAATAGCCCCAAGTTTTTTGTGGCTGTTGGCTGGAGACCACCCCATGTCCTAGAGGCTGCTGACAGTGCCTTGCCACACAGGTTTCTCTGAGATGTGGCCGCTTCATCAAGCCAGCAGCTGGAGGCTCTCCCTCCAGTTTGCTAACACAACGGTGTTAGTATAGTGAAACAATCTTCAGTCTGTATATAACATAACAATCACAGGCGTGACATCCTCCTGCCTTCGTCGTATTCTGCTGGTTAGGTGAAAATCCCAGATTCTGCCTGTACTCGGCGGAGTAGCATGCAGGAAGACGCAGACATCAAGGCAGACGTCACTATGGGTCACCCTAGGGTCTGCCCGGCACACGAGAACACACTCATCCAGCTGACATGTATGATTTATCTGTAGTATCTAAGTTATACCTCAATTTTAAAAATATCTGAGGCTAAGAGATATAAAGTAACTTGCTTTTAAATGACTCAGCTACTAAGTGGCAGGGGTGGATTTGGATTCAGCTGTGTCTGATACTAAAATCTTTGCTCTCATTTTGTAGATCAAATGAAAGAATGTATGTAAAACCCAAAGTACACCTTGGCTCAGAGAATGGTACCTGTCAAAAGGATGACGTGCCATTTCCATTTTATTACTTGTAAACATTACCGGTCTAATTCTGGAAAATGTTCAGGAAACAGTTTCTACTTCTCAAACAATGCAATATGTCTGAGCAAGTGCTATAACCCTTGACTTTCTGAGGACTACTCTAATTGACTTTGGTCAGTGTGAGACCTTGCCGTTCCTCGGTGTAAAGATTTCCTTATACATCGAGGAATATGATTCTATTATTATTGTAGTTCATTTCCCTGGCACATGCATTTATTTATCCTCCCTCTCTACTCAAGTCCAGAGGTGTGCTCTTAAATAGTCCTTAGTTAACATTCTGATCTATGAAGTAACCCTCTGTTTTAAGATTTTCTATAACTATCTCCTCGATTTGTTCCTCATTATTCAAAGGCTACTTACAAGTAAACAGTGAATCATCTTGTTTTCTCCCATCTGTTCGCCAGCACTTTTAAAATCAGTGGGGAAAAAAGAATTAACTTAGGCTTTAAAATGTAAGAGTTAGGTCAGAGCTGAAATTCAAAACTGGTCACGTGGTTCATCTCAAATTATAGTTGTGGGCTATGGTGGTTATGAAGAGTTCGCTTAGAATTTTAGAGTTGAAAGGAATTATTGTTTTAATAGGACTTTAAAAAATCAGCCAAAAAAAACCTGGCAGCCTGCCCAGACTGTCAGATCTCTGATTTTAGGTGCTGTTTTTTCAAAATTCCATTCTTCACGTTTGTAGTATACTTTAAAGCATACTGATAATAAATAGTGGTGTATTATGATTATCACTCTTATTATTTTATTGAATTCTTAGTTCTGACTATATACTTGGTATTGTGGAAGAGTCCAAAGTAAATACATAATGTAAAAGAAAACACATTACTGCCCTTAAGGAGGTCATAAATTCTTTGATTAGTGCTAAAACGAATGTGTGTCTGAAGTCTTAGGGTACCACCAGCTGTGAAGGATTTGTGCTACCTAAAGCTACACACTGTGTGGTTCCACCTCTAGGACATTCTGGAAAAGGCAAAACTATGGAAATGGTAGAAAGTTCAGTGGTGGCCGGGGGACAGGAGCAGGAGGGATGAACAGGTGGTGCACAGGGAATTTTAGGGCAGTGAAAACTACTCTGTGTGATACTTGTGGTGCTGGGAATATGGCATCCTGCATTTGTCAAAACCCACCCAGCACTATAAAGCCAAAAGTGAGCCCTAGTGTGTAAATTCTAAACTTTAGTTAATAATAATAAATCACTATTAGCTCATTACTTGTAAACAAATGGGCCACACTGATGGAAGATGCCAATAAGGGACATGTGAGGGGGGCAGTAAGGGGCTATGTGAGGACTCTCTGTACTTTCTGATTAATTTTTCTGTAAGCTAAAAGCTGCTCGAGTGTATATGTGTATTTGTATATTTACTGCCCTCAAGGAGCTCATGATCTCTTTGGTCAGCTCTCAAACTGAATTGTGTCTGAGGGCTTCAGGGTCACTGATAAGAAGTAATGAACCCTGTTAGGGAAATCAGGAAGCCTTCGAAGAAGTGACCTTGATGTGAGCCTTGAAGAAGACACTGGAGTTCACTGGGCAAACATAGGTTTGCTGTGTGTCAGTAGCCATTTTTATCACAAACTCTCTGTTGGTCAGACACCTCTGAACTCTTTACAGAGACCATCCCCTGAGTCCCCACTACAACAGGGCAGGTATTGTTATTTCTCTATTACCGAGGAAGAAACTAAGATTTGATAGAGGTTATCCAAGGCCACCACTGCTAAAAGGTAAAAGGAAGACTCCATGCCAGCCCTGCCTACCTTAGAAGCCAGGACTCTGTCACCAAGGGTAGAGAGCACATTACGTAGAGGATTAAGGACATACTTTGTCACCATAAAGGGATCGGAGTGAGACAACAAAAACTGGTGGATGGGGGCATCAATTATGGCAGTTTATTAAAGAAGACAGGACTTTAGGAGTTGTTTGATCAAGGCAAAGAAAAAGACAGTGCTTGTGGAGAATTGCTCCAGAAAAGTCACTTCTTCGGTCTGGTCAGTTCCCTCTCTTGAATCCTAGCTCCACAGTTCAAAGGGGCTGAGTGGTCTGAAAGGGCTTTCAGAACCACTTGGGAGTTGAGCTAACGCACAGACAGAAATTTACCCATCATCCCAGTGCCTTTGTGTAAAGTCTGGTGGGCAGGTGAGAAAGCCGGGGACACTTTTACTGCTCATTCTCTCTTTTGGCTGCCCTGCCCATCATATTCCTTCCTGATCCTGGCAGGAGGCATACTTCTCACTGAGCACATGAGCTGCATTACCTTAGGTAGTGCAGTCAGCTTCTCCAAACTTTATTTTCCTGTCTAAAAAAGGAGAATAATAGTGCCTCGGACCTGCTTTAAGGCTTTAAGGAGCCTTAAAATATAATGAATGCAAAGCACATAGCATATTAAGTGCTCAATAAATATTAACAGAAAGACACATTACAAATTTCGAGATGCTATTTTGTGAAAGAAAGAAAAAAAAGATGCACCTTGACTTGGTGAGAGATGGTAGTTTCTCTCCCTGGACATCATCCTGCAGAGAGCACCAGGGTGTTAACAATGCATCTTCAGTGAAAGCTTTGGGTTGATGCTGTTGGAGTTTAAGCTGCTAGTCAGAGTGGGGCACCAGCAGATCACCCAGAGGACAAAAGTTCAAAGAAACCTTTGGAGGTTCCCATTTGTTGAGAAGGACAGAACGCAGATGTAAGCTTTGCTTGCAAGACTGTGTGCAATGGCTGGGCCTGTGGGCAGATAGGGGCCTCTATAGGAGATTAAGGCTTTTTCTTTACTCAGCAGACATAACTTCCCTGTGGAATGATGGAAGCTGAAGGAATCTGAGATCACTAGTTCAAATATCTTGTTCAACAGTTAGGAAAGTAAAACCCAGAGAAGTTTGCTGATTTATCGACTTGATACACATAGCTAGTGATGGTGCTGAGCTTAGAGCTTTTTCTAAGCTGAGCTTAGAAAACCATTACTGATTTTCCTCTGGAGCCATCTTGCTCTCCTCCAACAAGTTACTGTATTTTGCCATGTATAATGCACACCCATGATTTTGGGCCAAATTTCCAGGAAAAAAACTCTTGTTGTAATTTTTAATTCAATTTTTAATTTCTATTAGGCACTTGGTTTTTATATTATAAATGAATTTTAGCATTTATTTTTGAACATATTACAGTACAAGACATTTTATGTAACAAATAATTATAAAACACAAAAACTGATACAAGGTACAAGAAATTTTAAAAAGAATTAAAAGCATTTATATAGATATGGAATTAGCAGTACCCATGTATAATGTACATCCTTATTTTCCCTCAAAAATTTGGGAGAAAAGTGTGCATTATATATGGCAAAATACATGATAATCTAAAACTAGAAATGCCTTTTCTTTCAGGAGCTCAAGATTCCCACTAAAACTCCAAAACATGTATTCCTAAAGAGAGGAACTAATAAGTATTAAGCATTTGTATATGCTAAGATTATACTAGGGATTTTATATGAGCTAAGTTTTTGTACCTTCCAAACAATCCGGAGAGAGAAGTACCATCGCTTCTCTTTTCACTTAAGAGGAAGCTGAAGCTCAGAAAGGTAGAGGGTTGCCCAGAGTCACAGGGCAGCAGGTGGCTCTAGGCTGAATTTTTACAGCTGAACAGAAATCCATTTATTTACTGGCCAGGCCAATTTTCCCCAAGAACTTTTTCATAATGGTGTTTTCTTCACTAGAAAAAGTGTTGCTTGTAAATAGTAATAATGGTTTCCAAGCAGGTAGAAATGATCCTTTGAAACAGATTTTTTTTAAAAGAAAAATTAAGATCTTCTTTTTGGATCTGTGCTGATTCTAAAGAGAAAACTAAAAGAAAAACTCTCAATGTATCCTTTAATTTTTTATTTAATTTAATTAATTTTTTTGTGGGAGAGAGAGAGGAAGGAAGAAAGAGAGGTTACCTCTCATATGCACCCCAGTCCCCTACCCTTGAGCCCCCAAGTCTCTAAGCCCCCTATCCCTCTAGCCAGGACAACCTAGGCATGTGACCTGACTGGAAATCGAACCAGTGGCCTTTTGCTTTGGGGGAGGACACCCAACCAACTAAGCCACTCACATCAGGGGGATATTCTTCTTTTAAAAGACAATCCTAACATAGATTTTATTTTTAACATTTATGAGAGCTTTATGCGCATTTTGTTAGTTATGTCAGATAGAAATAAAATGAAACATTCAATATTAGCTTCTCATATGTCTCTAAAAATTTTCATAGTTTATTGTTATATTTTTTCTGCTTTAATAACAAATGCTCATCGTCAAAAATTTAGGGAATTTCAATAACAATTTAAACAACAGAATAAAACATTTCCATATTTCTACCACCCAGAGATTAACATTAATATTTTGGTATGCACTTTAATTTTTTTTATCCTCAATGAAGGATATGTGTATTGATTTTGAAGAGAAAGAAAGAGGGCAGGGAGTGAGGGGGAGAGGGAGAGAGAGAAACATTGATGGGTTGCCTCCCATGCGTACCCGCACAGGGATCAAACCTGGAACCTAGGTATGTGCCCTGACTCAGAGTCCAACCCAGAACCTTTCTGATGCTCCAACCAACTGGGCCACCCCATTAGGGCAGTGTGTGCTTTAATTTATAGGCTGTTTTTCAGAGCAATTCTAAGTTTACAGAAAAACTGAGTGGCAAGTACAAAGTTCCCGTATACTCTTTCACTCCCGGTGTCCAGTTTCTTCTGTTACTGACATCTTCCACCAGTGCGGTACATTTGTCACAAATGATGAACCAGAAGTGATACATTATTATGAATGAGTTTACCAGGGTTCACTCTTTGTGTTGTATAGTCTGTGGGTTTTGACTAATGTATCCACCGGTTCGAGTATTGTACAGAAGTTTTTTTCACTATTTAATAAAGCAAAAATAAAATGAATTTTGATTTTTCATTGGATAATTAATAATTTTATATGTTATTTACTTTTAAAAATGGTTATTACTCTTCCTTGATGATAAAAGTATTAATGTTTATAATAATAGTGCTGACACATAATAACTATTTAAATGAATCATCTAAAAAACGGACACTTTTTAAAAAGAATGCTTATTTTATGAATTACATGAGTTTCATATCAGGAAACAATCGCAGAACTTTTGGGCCCCAGATCCTAGCGCAGAAGGCTTCCCTTCGCCTCTGGTTTTCATGTTAATTAATGATTAGGTTTTGAGCCAAACAGCAAAGACGATAGATAGTTCTTTGAGTGGATTCTCGGATACAGTTCCCAGAAGCCTTGCCCTAGGCCCTAAGGAAACCCATAGATTAAAAAATCCTCCCCTCGCGTTTCCTTTGCTCAGAAAACTGCAACCACAGTGCCTTAGCCTACAGTGAACTCCGCGCCCAAGCGGGAGTGGAGGGTGTAGGCTGTAGGAGGCGGTTGCCTGGGTGTCACAGAGGTGGCCCTTGGTTGAGGGAAGGAGATCCTCTGACGGAGAAGGGAGTGGGGTTGACAATGGCTGGGAGGATTGTGGGGCTAGGAGCCCGGTAGTCTGGGTGGGTGGGGGGCAATGGCTGGAGGCTGGCTAGGGGCTTGGCCTGGTGCGGGAGAGGGAGAGCAGGCTGGGGCAGTGATCAGACAAGTGGGGTGTGTGGTCCCTGGTTGGGGGCGTGGCCTGCAGAGGGCAGTAGACCTTTGCGCAAAGGGGAGGGGCGGGGAAAGCAGGGCCTGGGGGTGGCCTGAGAGGGAGCGCTAGCTGGAGGCGTGGCTGGGGGCCGGGTCGGGGCGTGGCGGAGGAGGGGAGCCCTGCAGCAGCAGCGCGGGCGAACCTTCAGCGCAGCGCTTTCTTTCCCTCTAGCCGCCAGCCAGAGGACGCGTTCGGGTGCGGAGGCTACTCCTAGAGCCGGTGCGCTCGGAGCCCGCGGGACCCGGATCGGCCCTGGGTTGCAGGGAAATCTTGCATCCGTTGACTGTGGAGGCCCCGCCGAGTGGGGGCCACGCGAGGTGAGGCTGCGATGGAGGAGCGTGGTCCCGGGCTGTTAGCTGGGAAATCGGGAGAAGGATAAGCTCCGCAAGGTGGCTTTCGGTGTTTGTAGCCCGAGGACGCCGGGCCACCGCCTCCTGTCGGATTCCGGGAGCCGCCCGCTGCCCACCTGTTGGTGCCACGCGGTGGTTGCTCCGCGCCCTCAGCTGGCCTAGTGGCATTGCCCAAGGGGAGGACGTGCAGGCGGCGTTCCGGAGCACGAAGGTCTAGAGAGGACCATGAAACTTTATCCTGCGCTGCACTCGCCGGGCCGGGCCTTCATGGTGGCGCCAGGAGTGGAACCCGGGGTGGCTGGGGTTCCCTGGATTGCTCAGCTCCCTCCGGTGGCGCGACCGGCACAGCCGGCACTCGCCCAGGAGACAGACAGGGCTGCGGTTGGAGGAGTTAGTTCCGACATCACATTTCTCCCTAGGTCCCACCTGGGGAGAAAGATAGTGGGACCCGGCGGCCATCGTCTCTGAGTTAGTTTGGTTCCATTTCTCTTCATGACATGGGGAAATTGCCACACTGTCCCCAAGAAGATAGAAGCCAGCGCTGCTGTCCACGTCAGGAGAAACTTAGGTGACCGGTGCTGGCGGGCCGCCCATCTGTGCAATTACAGAGCCTGCGCAAATTTCCCTTTCCTTCAAGTACGAAAACCAAACCAAAGCAAGGGCGTTGGGGGAAGCCGGGACAACGTTTTCGGTTAGTTGCTTTCTTCCCAGCCTTGGATAATAATGTTGAAAAATAGAAGAATAATTTCAATTATTCAACACTTGTTACCCAGGCTATCCAAATTCATATATCACCCAGCCCCTCCTCATAACATTTTCTGTGCGCACCACAGAAAATCAGTTCTTAGCTCTCCTTTGCTAACAGGCACAGACATTTCACTCTTTCATTTTTCCACCTTTACTAACCCTTTTCTCTTGACGTCTGCCCTCCCCCATCTCCCAAAGTTCTCACTGCATTGTTCTCCCGGTGCCTGTTAAATTATTCGCCCCTCCACGTGCTCCTGAACCTTGTTCTCTTCTCTGTCCCCCATCCTTTAGAGTTTTGCGTGGCTATTTCTTATTCCAGTTTTCCAGTATTCAATTTTCACCTACCTCCTTTGGCCCCCAAATGTGCCATCTTCCTCCCACCCGGTTTGACTCTCCTTTTTCTTTTGTGCTCCTGTGCGTGTGAGGGTGTCTTCATTCTTCCCCAGTTTCTCCCCCAGGGCACTTTCTGGCCTTTTACCTACTTCTCCCAGCAACAACAGCCTGGCACCTCCACACCACACCTGTTTCAGTTCCTTTGGCCGTGATTTTTCTTATTCCATCATCATTCCAAGCTCCTTTTCCTCTTTCCCAGTCAGTTCTCCCTGACCTTGCAGTCATCTTTATTTCAAAATGTCTTGAGTGTCAGGAGGCAGAGGCAGCAAGCACCTGCTTTTCCCCAGGAGTGCACTGCATCAGGATCTTTCCATCTGTTCCTGGTTGTGTTCTTACTTAAGCAGTATCCTATGCATAGTTTTTGCATAAAGTTAATATGGATGTTAATATCAATATTGGGCAGCATTTATCCAACACACAATAGGTGCCCAACATTTTCCTGAGGGCTTTATGTGCAATAATAACACATCAGTTCTCGCATCCCTGTAATGCAGATACTGTTACTGTCCCCATTTAACAGATGAGAAAAGGCTCAGATTGGTTAGGTGATTGGCCCAGTTTCTCATGGCTGTGTGTGTGGTGGTGGAGCCCCTCTTCACAGCAGGTGACTGAGCTTCTGTGCCAGAGGACCTTTTACACTCAGATGTGGGCTGGGATCCAGCTTTGGAAATGAGGTCATTATTTGCAGGTTTTATTTAGTCTGGAATTTACACCAGTTGAAGACAAAAGATCTATACCTGTAGAATGGTGTATGGGGAAAACCTAATGCCTACTGTCGCTCTGAAAGCCTGGGGACCCTGCCTGGGCTGACCGTCAGCTCCAGGTCACTTTAGCCTGCTTTCTTGAGGAGAATGCTCTGTTGCTCTCAGCCCCAGGGGGCCCAGAAGAAAGACTCCCTTGCCAACAGTCTGCTCCTGTGCATTGAGAGTTCAGTTTCACTTTAGCTAGCCAGGCTTCTAGGGTCCCTCATAGCCCTGTGATTTTATGTGTCTTGTTCATTACTATTTCATTATGTGATCTTAAAGCCTTCTTCAAATATTTCTTGTTAGTGTTCACCTTCTTGAAAAGTATTTCTACTTTTGCAGATACTAAAGCAGAGTGTTGGTCAAATTTTATACTTTAACAGCTGGAAGGGACCTCACATCCCACAGATGAGGAAACTGTGGCCCTGAGAAATAGAATGACATATCTCAGGCAAAAGCAGGACAGTAGACCTGTCCTTAGATCACAGGTCTTCTGAGCCCTGGTCCAGGGCCCTACAGCTGGGTGGGTTGACCTATCTGCCTGCTGCTAGCAGCGATGAACCTTCTCTCCCCTTCCTTTCCTGAGCTGAGAGGCACTGGAAGGATTCACTGAGAATGGAAACTGTCAGTGGTTTTCCTTTTTTGTGTGTGTGTGAAAGCTATACATTGACAAAATGTTTGCTTTTGAGACATGTAATGACATAAATGAGACCATAAAATTGCAGATATATAAATCAAGTGTTTTAGAAAGAAATATTTTTGTTATTTCCAAAACACCAGGAACGAACACCGAAAGTACACTGCTTTCTAGGGGCAGATCATATAATACTGGTAGTTTGAAAATTAGTAGCTGGAATACTTAACTATATTTTCCATTTGTGGAGAAAAGTGCATTAGTACAATGTGATTACACGATTTTCTTCATCTCTGCATCTCAAATGAAAGAGTAGTGTCGGGGAGAGCATGTCAGGTCAGTGGCTGAGGCTGTGTTAGCTCTGCTGTGCCCACCCACCTCTCCTCTTGGACTCAGACTCCACCCATGCCCTCCTGATTCCCAACTGTGCTCCTGCCTGTCCGTTTAATCCCTTTCTAGAACTCTTAGGGAACCCGGAGAGTGTTGTTTACCCATGATGCTCATCTCATTCTGTCAGTCTTTCCTGACAGAATTAAACCCCAATGCCCTAAGGTGTACATCATATGTCATTAACTTCACTCTCACGCCTCTCGAATGGGCCTGGAGGAGGTTATGTGCCACTCTTGAGAGAACTGAGGAAACATTTGCTCAAAGCATTGTCTACTTTGTGGTTCAGATGAAGATCATTTTACAGATGGTAAGTTAGGTTCTCCTGCTCCCCTTTCACAGTTGAGAAATGGAGGTTCAGGGATGTTGTTGTGGCCAGAGCATCGCAGTAAGTGGGAAGACTGAGATTTGAACACAGGGCTGCCAGGCTTAGGAGATCCAAGCACTTCCGTTGTCTGCCCCTTCCATGGCTTGTCACTCCTTCAGGCAGCAATGTTCCCACAGAGCCTTTTGCAAACTAGATAATTCCTGCTTGCTGAACTGAAGGTGGGACATGAGAGGAAGGGCCTGGATACCGTGAGCATGAGGGCCTTGCAGGAGGTCCAGGGGCAGTCCTCCTCCTTCCTCATTCTGGGTGCAGGTGCCTCTCTTTGACTATGCCTGGGAGAACACTGGGGAGCTGCGGCAATGCCAGGGATGGAAAGGGAATGGTATATGTTTCTACTACTTGATGGTACCTATTGGTTGTGCTTGGGGTGTCAACACTTTTGGACCCAGGTAATGACCCATCCTGTGGTCACAATGTTCAAATGTCTTGGACATAGGACTGCTACCTCATCTAACCAGGACCTGAAAGGACCTGATGTCTTGGTCAGAAAGAACATTTGACCATTTCTTCTGTGGCAGGACCACTCTGTGTCATTGTGGAAGAGATGAAAGCTCACCTTTGTAATTTCAGGGACCATGTGCCTGACTCAAAATATCTTCCCTTTTAGCTCTTGAGATCTCGACCGGAAATTCCTCCTCACTCCCATCATCCTCAGTCTGGTTTCAGCCATGGAACTGGGGACCTTTAAGAGCACTGTGCACAGCTAACCTGGGAGAGGGAGGGGCCGGGCCTTCCCCCAGCCCCCATTAACACTGAGGCAGTTTGTCTTCTAGCATTGATAGGCTGTCTCTGGAGAAAAATAGAACATGGGTCTGGAATGGCCAGACTGAAACGTGTCACAGAGGGCACAGACTGTCGAAAACTGGGATCTTCACTCACCATTTAGGGCAGGTGCAAGGGGAAGGTGAGTCCAGCATTTTATTATCTTATGGCAGAGGGGCAGGAGGCCAGGAATGAGATGTGTTCCTGGTATGGGAACTTCCACCATAGTCTTTCATAAAAATTACTGTTCACTGTAACTATCATGCTTCTGCTTCCATGTTAAAACTACAGTTCAGTCACATTAAGCAAGTTTCTGAGGTCAGGCCTTAGTACTTACTCATACCAGCTACGACATAAATGCGTTCCCAGTCCTCACAACTTATACACTTTGAAACACATCCATTTTGTATATTGGGACTCTATGGCCTAAAGAGAAACAGCCTCTGTTTCAGAAAGTGGCTTCATTTCTACTCTCCCTGGTTGGATAGAGTGCTTTTGTATGTACACACTTACTGTGTGCCTTTTGTGTGCCTGGCCTTGTGCTAGATGCCAAAGATAGAAAGAAAACAGAGACAGCGCCTGTCCTCAAAAGGAGGTCACATTATGGTGGGAGAAATGCACAGCAGGTGTATGGGCAGGGTCTTAGGGGAGCATATCAGAGGCCTAGGATCAAGGAACGCTCCCTGGAGGAGGAGTTAACTATAGCCTGGGCTTAGTAGTAACAGGAGTGAGCACGTTGGGGCAGGAGCTGACAGAGGGAGGTATTTCATCCTCTGGGAACACAATAAGTCGAGGTGCAGAGACTTGGTGACCAGGGACCCTCACACAGCTGTGTGTGTGGCTGTAGCTCCCAGCTCATCTTGCATGACTGTTATGGTGTGCCTGGGAAGTGCTTCCATGTCAGCATCACTTGGGTGGGGATTTGTTAAAAAAGCAAATTCTGGGGCTCTCCCTCAAACTTACTAAATTTGAAATTGTGAGTTCAGGCCCAGTAATCCGTGTTTTAACCAGGCTTGCAGGTGATTTTCATGCATGTTAAAGCATGAGAACTGCTGTTCTGGAACATAAACCAAGTGCTCATCAATATTTGCTGACTTCATAAAACAGCAAATGATGGTTAAATGAGGATGTGTGACAGGACAAGGTATGCAACAAGATCACACACTCTTTCTAATAACTGGAATACACAATTTTATAACACAGTAACATGTAGGTCCTACAAGACAGATCAGGTGCCAAACAAAGAGACCAGGTAGAGGGATGTACTATGCATTCGAAAGCTAGCAATTAGGTACAAATAGCAAATTAGAGCAACTACGGAATCCTGGGACACCCAACTCCATCCCACTCCCATCCACATTGCAAAGCAGTGGGACTTCATGATTTTAGAACCTGATTACATTTCACAAATTCAAGTGTTACTGTCGGAGCTAGGAGCCCCAAACATAGGCTTTCCAGGAGCCCCTTCCTCTGTGGCAACATGATAATCTTTTCAGAGAATGGTAACAGTGTTCCTAACCAGTTGGACTGTGTAAAGTCTTCCTCAATGGGATGGAGTTGGGTGTCCCAGGATTCCGTACTTGCTCTAATCTGCTATTTGTACCTAATTGCTAGCTTTCAAACGTGCAGTATGCCCCTCCACCTGGTTTCTTTGTTTGGCACCTGATCTGTCTTGTAGGACCTACATGTTACCATGTTATAAAATTGCATATTCCAGTTATTGGGAAGAGTGTGTGATCTTGTTGCATACCTTGTCCTGTCACACATCCTCATTCAATCATCATTCACTGTTTTATGAGGTCAGCAAATATTGATGAGCACCTGCTTTGCACCAAACACTGAGCAAGCAGTTTTACCCCTTTCTTAGTGTGGAAAGGCAAACATGTCTCTTTCTGTGTCAGCATGTATGAGATATTTCTTTTGGTTTGGGTTTGTAACTGCAGCCTTCTCTGTGCCTGTCTCTTTGGTGACATAACTGTTCAACTTTTAATAACAGGACATCTGAAGGACATTTTTCATGTTAATTTCATGGGCCTTCTTTGAACCCTGCTGAGATTAATTAAGTCAAACCCCACGCTACAATTGTTCTAAAATATCCCAACAAGTTATTAATATCCAGTTTACCCAGGACCAGGTGCGTGACCCATAGTTAGTGCCTGCAGAACAAAATCTCTGATCATTTCTAGTGCTGTGGGTTTCTAATTTGGTTTAGTCCAGAATCAGGCCTAAAATATGGTCAAATTAGTTAAAGAAATGAGAAATAGGTGAATTTATGACTTATTCTCTTACTGTGGAAAAGCTAGGTGATGTTTTTGGTTTTGTTTGGTTTTCCTGTGCAGGACATAGAAGTAACTGATGCTTAGTGTTAGATTGGCTCCGTTCATTTCAATGTGTGCTGTAAATGGAAATAATTGATTCACTATACTTGTTCTGCTGCCCATTTACAAAGTGAAAATCTGCCACTGGGGAACTTTGCATAGCCAGCACACAAGTAGCTCAGTATTATGGTAAAGACTAGCCTCCATTGTGAGCTCTTAACATTATCACTCGCGTAGCCCACAGGCTGAATAGGCTTTAGAAATACAGGCCTTCAAAGGAATTGCCCTTGCTTAAATGTTCCATGGATCCTTCTGAAATAACATCCTGCAAACCCTCATTCAACAATATATATTCAAAAGGATTATATATTTAAAATGAGAAAAGTTAAAACTACATTTTAATTTAAAAAATTAACAAGTAATCCAAATACACTAGGAAAAGTGAACAAAATATTTTTTAAAATGTTGGGTTTTAAGATCTGCCAGACCTGCTTTCTGTGCTTTTTTTTTTTACCTTTGGCTTTTTAACACAAGTCTAGACTCCCCAGAGTGGATTGCTTGGCTCATCTTACTGAACAACCTACTTGTTTTACCAGGTCAAGGTCAGCTCTGGCATTAGAGTGTCTCTCTCTGTGTCCTTAGGCCACTCTGCCAGAACTGGTGTCCTGCACTTCCTAGAAGAGGATTGGGAACTTTACTCTATGTCCCAGCTCCATTTCTTGGCCACGATCTATTGAGGGGTGTGTGTGTGTGTGTGTGTGAGTGTGTGTGAGTGATGGAGACATAGTGATATACTTATACATCAGTATGATATGGAATAAGATGCTAATCCAAGTTCAGTCTTAGGCTCCTGGTCTCACTAAGTAAATAAGACTGTGGAATTCTTAATAAGAAAAATGGAGGCTTTTTTTAACATCAAGTTTTTTAATGACAAATTGTGGCAAGGTGTGAGTAAGAAGACTAATTTATAAACTTGTAGCTGTGGAATCAGGCTGACCGTGGTTTACTTGTATTTCCAATAGCTGTCCCCACCAGCCACCATTGGTCCAAACAGCTCTGCTCAAATAATGAGCCATCTGAAGGCAAAACACCATCTCAGACTCAGCTCTTGAAGTGCCATGTACCCAGCCAGCAGTGTCTTATGCTTCCACAAGTCATTTTGGCTCATGGATAATGACGATGTTCATTGAGATGAAAGGACAGACCATTTGTTCAAAACCACAGATGTGGTCTATCCAGGGTGAGGCACTGGTGCTGAGCACACGCTTGCAATGTCCAGTCTCAACAATATCAGGCAGTGCTTACCGCCTCACTCCCCCTTCTAGTCTCACCTTCTGTCCTTTATCTCCATTGAATGGGAGGAGGTTGATGAAGATTTACCTCCCATAGACTTTTCTTTTCGGGCCAGAACCTTCTGCTTCCAGGAGCGGGGCACCCAGGAGAAGTGAGATAGCATGAGTGCTCCATCAATCCCTGTCTCCTGTTCTGCCTGTAGATCATCTTAGCTCCTCATGGCTCCAAGCAAAGTTAAGAAACATACTGAGGGCTCAGGGAATGCTGTCTGCTGTCCTTCTGATATAGAGGTAATCTCATAGGACGAAGCAAGAACTCTTTCTGCTTTTCCTAATCTTTATTTCTAATCTGACCCTTTATACACAGCGCTTAACCTGAATGGATGCTGACTGAGAAGCTTCAAGAGATAAGCATAAGTGAGAATGGTCTAGCATTCCAAGGTCAATGATTACAGGTGGGAAGGTCAAACCATATTATACTACCGCCACTGCCTAAATATGCCTCATTTGGTAGGCTGTTTCCACTTTCATATTAGTGCATCTGAAGGAGGTTCATCACACCAACTTCCTGAGAGCTGTTTTCAAATCTGCTGAGATTAAGTCAAACCCCATGCAACAATTATTCTAAGCATAGTGATTTATTATATTTCAATGCGTGCTGGACTACTGAATTTGAATTGTTCAAGTAGATGACATTTTTGTTGATTTACTGCTACAGGGGTCTAATATCCTTTCTTGTTTTTGTGGATGGCTACTACTAATCTTTTCTAGTTTTTATTTTCTGCCGGGATGAGGAATCTCTAAAGGAACAACGAAATGCCTATTGCATCAGGACAGTACTGTTTTCTAGGCTTTCCTAGAAAGTTCTCTGTAGATGCCAGATCTTGCTCTGTACACAGTACATCTGTTTTTCTTGGGTTAGGGAATTTTAAGCACACCTCGTGTTAATTGGAACACTTTTCTTGTGAGATAAAGACAGTGGGTATCTGTGCACATCAGTCTGGGATAAACAGACCATTGTGAAAGGAGACCTGGTTCAGCAGGAGGGTTCCTGAGCCCTTGTCATACTGAGCTTGGACAGCTGCCTTCTGTGTATACTTCCAAGTCACCCGAGAAGACTGGGGAGCACTTTAGTCATTACTGAGAAAGAATTTAAAACAAAACAAAATAAAACTCTCTAAAGCCTATGTTTGTATTACTCTTTCTGGTGAACAGGAAGTGTTCTTCTATGTGATTGTTTTAAAGAGAACTGGACCATACAGTGACCAGTTATTACGCATGCCTGGTTATTGAATCTTTCTCTTCCTTGTACAAACTCATCGCTGCATGGTTCAAAAAAAAATTAGCTTGGAGCACATCTCTCATGGATTTTTAGTTGGAAGATGTTCCCCGTTGGGAGGATCCTGCAGCTTTCACTTCAGAAGAGTGAGGAATTCAGATTTTGTGAGTGGTTTCAGATTTCTAAGGAATGGCTGTTGTGCCATCTGAGTACAAAGCCCCTTGAAAGAGTTGACGATTGTCTACCTCAGGTTTTCATGTTGCCATTTGGCAAGAGGTAGGAGAAAAATGGTGAAGTGGTGGCTGTCATCTCAGAACCTGCAGAGCCTATCTGACAGCACCTGCTGCTTCCATGTAGAAGACTTGGAAGAGAATTGATGCTGGAAAGGCTGCCTGCCACCGATGATATCCCATGGACGGTCTTAACTACAATGCATCCTACTTCTCCCACAGTGTGATGCAGATTAACAGTGGGAATGTTACCAGAGTTAGGTAAATGGTTTCAAAGGAAGTACTACAGATAGAGGGCTGCTAATTATCAATGGCCTTGTAGGGAGGTAGCCACAGATACTTGCTGGTGCTTGACCGAGTAATGTGTCCTGGAATTCAGAGAGACTTCTGGCATTAAGCCCTAGGTTCTTCAACTGAATGTGTCTACATCAGTTGTGAGGTTAGGATATTAAAGAGAAGATCTTTTTAAATCATTTTGAACTTCCTATTTAAAGCCATACCAGATCCTGGTGATTGGTTATGCAGAAGACACAGATTGTTTTTATTAGCTGGAGTAATGTTGGTAAAAGTCAACATCTGACAGAGAAGAGGCAGGAGTTGGCAAAAGAAGAGAGTAGGGATTTGAGCATTAAAGCAATATACATATAATTGTATTCACAAAGACTTTCAAATTCCTTTTTATTAATTTTAATGAAACTATGTTTTAATAATTATGGGTTGATGGTTATTGATTCACATGCATGATGCAGCACGATGGTATTTACATGATATGGTAGTACAGTATCACAGCCTGAATGTTGACATCGATCTAGTTAAGACACATTTCCTTCACAGGATTCTTCATGTTGTGCTTTTATACCCATATCTACTTCCCTCCTGTCCCCCTTCCTTCCTTTAGTCTCTGGTAACCACTAATTTGTTCTCCATATAATTTTCTCATTTCGAAAGTGTTATAAAATTGGAATTGTGTGGTATGTTGTGATTTACTTTGTGTGTGTGTGTGTGTGTGTGTGTATGAATGGAAGCTGAGTGGCAGCTGCAGGTATAATTGGCTTTTTTTCATTCAGCATAGTTCTCTGAAGATAATAGTCATTTTTTTAGATGTGTATTGCAAATATGTACTCTGACTCTGTTGTTTGTCTATTCAGACTCTTAACAGGGTCTTTTGAAGAACAATGTTTTAAATTTTAATGAGATCCAATTTATTGATTTTTCCTTTTATGAATCATACTTTTGGTGTCAAGTCTAAGAACTCTTTGCCTATCCCTGGATTCTGAAGATTTTCTTCTATTTTTTCTTAAACTTTTACATTTAAGTCCATGATCCATTTGAATTAATTTTTCTATAAGATGTGAGACTGAGGTCATATTTTTTTTTATTGTTTTTCTTTTCTTTTTGCCTGTGGCTGTCAAATTGCTTCAACATTTTTTTGTTGAAAAGGGGCTATCCCTCTTCCATTCAGTTGCTTTTACACCTTTGTCAAAAATCAGTTGTAGGTCTCTTCCTTAGTTCTCTCTTTTGTTTTATTAAGCTGTGTCTATTCCTCAGACAATATCAAGTCTCAACTACTACAACTATATATAAGTCTTAAAATTAGGTAGGCTAATCATCTCATTTTATTCTTCTTTTTCAAAATTACTTTAGTGATTCTAGGTCATTTCCCTTTCTATAGTAATGATAGAATATATCTACAAAAAATTTTGCTGGAATTTGGGAGAGATTGATGTCTTTACTATGTTGAGTGTTCTGACCAGTGAACACAGTAGTCCTCTGTATTTCTTTCATCACTATTGTGTAATTCTCAGCATGCAATTCCTGTATGATTTCTTAGATTTATACCTAAGTATTTCAATTTTTTAAAAAATTGTAAATGGTATTACCTTTTTAATTTCAGTGTCCACACGTTCATTGCTTGTATATAGGTATATAGTTTTTTTGTATGTTTAGTTTGTATCCTGCACCCTTATAGATCTCATTCATTAGTTGTAGGAGTTTTTTGGTAGAGTCCTTGAGATTTTCTATGTATACAGTCTTGTAATCTGAAAATCAGGGATGGTTCAATATTTTCCTTTTTAATCTTTGCCTTTTGTTTTCTTGCCTTATTGCACTAGCTAGAACTAGCACTATGTTGCTAGGATGAGAGCAGTGAGTGCAAAAATCCTTGTCTCTTGTTCTTGATCTTCGGTGGGGCACATCCCATCTTTTGCTACTAAGTATAATGTTAGCTCTAGGCTTTTGGAAGGTGCTCCTTATCAAGCTGAGGAGGCCCCCTCTATCTGTTTTTCTGAGAGTTATTAAAACAATGAATGGGTGTTGAATTTTATTAAATGCTTTTTTGGTATCAATTGACCTGATTATTTATGATTTTTCTTTTTTAGCCTATTAATATGGTGGATTATATTGATTAACTTTCAAATACTGAACTAGTCTTCCATCCCTGGATTAAACCCCACTTAATCATATGCATAATTATTTTTATGTATTGCTTTATTCTATTTTGCTAAATATTTTTGTGTCTATATTCCTGAGGGATATTGGTCTGAAGTTCTCTTTGTTTTGGTACTATCTTTATCTGGTTTTGGTATCATGGTAATGATATCAATAGCTTAATGAAATGAATACAGAAGTGTTCCCTCATCTTGAATTTCCTGGAAAAGAGAGTATATAATTGTGATTCATTCTTCTTTAAACATTTGGTGAAATTCTTTAGTGAGATCATCAGGGCCTGGAGATTTCTCTTCTTGGGATTTTTTAAACAATAAATTCAATTTCCTTAATGGTTAAGGGCTAGTGGAATTATCTATTTCAGTGGTCCCCAACCTTTTTGGCACCAGGGACTGGTTTTGTGGAAGGCAATTTTCCCACAGACTGGGGTGTGGGGAGTGGGTCAGGGACAGGAGGCAGAACTCAGGGGGTAATACAAGCAAAGCTTCACCTGCTTGCCCTCTGCTCACCTTCTGTACAGCCTGGTTTCTAAGAGGCATGGACTAGCACTGACCTACTGCTTGGGAGTTGGGGACTCCTGATCAATTTCATATTTTCATATTGTGTGAGGTTTGGTAGTTTGTGTTTTTTTGAGGAAGCCATTCCTTTGTCTAAGTTGTCAATTTCATGTCTGTAAAGTTGTTTATAGTATTCCCTTAGCCTTTTGATGTCTACTAGAGCTGTAATAATATCTTGTTTCATTCCTAATATTGGTGTATTGTGACTTCTTTCTTTTGTTTCAATCAGTATTATTAGAAGTTTGTAAATTATTGTTTTAAAAAAAACTAGTCTTGATTTAATTGATTTTTTCTGTTTTTGTTTTCATTTTGTTTTATATACGCACTTACCTTTGTTATTTTCTTCCTTCTCTTGCTTTGGGTTTAATTTGCTCTTTTTCTAGGTTTTTGAGGTGGAAGCTTAGATCATTGATTTGAGAAGTTTCTACTTATGTATTCATTTCATGCTATAAATTGACCTCAGCATTAATTTAGCTGTACCCTATTAATTTTTCTATGTTGCCTTTTCATTTTCATTCAGTTAAATGTACAATAGTTTTAAATTTTCCCTGTAGATGTCCTTTCTGGCCTGTGGATTATTTAGAAGTGTGTTGTTTAATTTTCAAGTGTTTGGAGTTTTTCCTCTTATCTTTCTGTTATTAATTTCTAGTTTATTCCTTTATGATGGTAGAATACATTCTGCATGACTTCTGTTCTTAAAATTTTTAAATATATTTTATTGATTATGCCATTACAGTTGTTCCATTTCCCCCCTTCATTACCCTCCACCCTGCACACCCCCTCCCACCCACACTCCCCCCTTTAGTTCATGCCCATGTGTCATAAGTTCTTTAGCTTCTACATTTCCCACACTACTCTTGCCCTCTCCCTGTCTATTTTATCCCCACCTTCTATGCTACTTATTCTCTGTACCTCCTCCCCTTCTCTCCTCCTCCCACTCCCCTGTTGCTAACCTTCCACGTGATCTCCACTTCTGTGCTCTGCTTCTGTTTTAGGTGTCCACTTAGTCTGCTTGTGTTTTAGGTGTGGATGTTAATAACTGTAAG
>PVKM010003626.1:0-56475 GCA_004027735.1 Carollia perspicillata | reverse complement strand
CAATTCTTTTTTTGTTATATTCTTGTAGCTGAATAAATTATTAGATACAGTACTTGTGATTATTTTGTATTGTTGGTCAATCCAGGTAAAAATTATAGTTCTTGGATATTTGGTTTAGTGTTACTATAAAAGCAGAAACTAGGTTTAGAGGTTTTACATTTCACATAACATGGATTTAATATATTTGACCTTTAATATTTAGTTTAATATTAAATTTAATTTTTAAAAATAACAGAAAAATAACACTGAAGAAGTTCTTAAGTGAATTTATCAGTAAAGTTATGTAATTTTCAAAATGACTCTGGTTATGTCTTTCTTTAATGTGTGCACTAAACATTTTCACTAAAAAGTTCTATATGTTCTATAATTTCTATAAATTAAAAACACTCCCTTATTTGCTGAGGAAACTTGAGTGAACAAGGTAACAATTGTGTCCTCCATTTTTTCCTCTATTTAAAATGTGATGAGTGCCCTAGGCAAAGCTGGTGGAATAAAATCAGCTCAAAGAACATTCTTCACCAAATCCTGACAGATCTGAACGCCTAAGAGTACAATTTAGCAAAATATTTTATCATTGAAATACAGTTATTATTCTTAAAATGCTGGGTAAGCAAAGGGGGAAAAAAAAACCTCTACTGGTCAGATTGGATCCCAACTCTTCATCTCAGTCTCTGGATGCCATGGCGTACCAGGGAAAGGAACTAAGTCAGAAAAAAACTCACGGTCTTCACTAATACACTCCTCTCCCCAATAAAGACATGATCAATTAGAAGAGAAAAAAGACTGGAAAATGAGGTGGAAAATCATTTCAAAATAGAATATCCTACCTATCACTAAGGATGTCAGTATCTCAGTATCTTAGTATTTCAGAAGTAGATGCAGAACAAAGCACTGGATCCCTGGAAATGGATCCAGACTGGAAATGGCCCAGGTTCAAGGGTGTTTTTCTTAGGAAATGGACATATTCTTGTTTATGTTTTGTTAACATTCTTTTAGAACATTTAGCAACATCTCATAAAAAGATCAGTCTATGCTCTCAAAATAAAATCTATATATCACCTTAGCTCTCCATTCTCTAGTCTATGCTATCTCTTCCCATTCCCTCAGATTACAAAAAATCAAGAATACATTTATAGTATATACTTATAAATGTATACTATATACATTTATAGTGTATAAATATATCCAGTGTATATGGACACACATGAACCCACACTATAACTAGTAGTAAAGTTGTTTATTTTCTTTTTTTTTAAAGCCACAAATTAATTGATTATCTAAAATTAAAACATCACATAAATTAAACACAAACATTTTTAAGATTGTTGATATTTATTCCCTTGATCTTAAAGGAATCATTATACTCCAGAAACAAAACTGTTTATTCTCTTTTAAAATAAATAAAATTGCCCCTTCTCTAATTTATGTGACAGGACATATGGGTACCACCAGCTCCTTGATAGGACACCTTCCAGCTTTTTCTACCAGCTGTACACTGAGTGTCTTTACTACCTGCTCAAAAATCTCCAGGGAAGAGATTACTGTCCCCACTTGGATCAGTGCTTTTCTCCTAGCTCATTGAATATATCGATATATGCACAGATTTTTTCTTGCTGAATGTATGTACACAACAAGTGTGTAACAGCAACCATGTGTATGGAGAAGATTAGAGATACCAGATTGGTGAAGTAGGACTGTGGACTGCAAACCTGAGTTTTCCACCTGCTTCTGCTGAGAATCATATTACCAGTTAAGTCCATCAAGCCCTGTAACTCCTGTATATTCTTAACACAGCTAAATACACCAACCCAAGCTATCTTCTCCACTCTCCTTGCCCAGCCTTTTTCACTCTGCCTCTGCTTCTTTCTAACACTGCTGCCCTTGCATTTTTTTTTTTTTTTTGGCCAGTTCTCTACAATCTGTCTTCCACTGTAAGCCTATACCTTGAATCCTAAGCCTCTGCATACATTTTTCTCTGCACATAGTTGACATAATTTAACTTTGGCTCTCAGCATCAGCATACTAATCTCCCCTGCAGTTCTCCTAAAGGAACATGGCATTCTCCCATCCACCTACACTGCTGAGAACATGGCAGTCTGAGATGACATTGGCACCCTCCCAGTTTCCCACTTCCAATGTCAGTTGGTTATTCTACTTTCCTCATATACAAGCGCTTCCCTCCTGAGGTTCACAATATCAGACTGTAGAGTGTTCTATTGCTACTTGTAAACTAGAGTTTCCATCCTTTTGCACAGTGGATGTTGGCATGTAACTCACATTATTCTCTACCCTATGACCTTCAATCATCACAGTTAATGAGAACAATACAATATTTCATACTGAAAATTTCTTTACCAGGTATCAATCAACTTAACACCCTCATCCTCATACTTTTGGAAATCCCTGGGCTTTGTCAGCAGCCCAAACTATTATGTCTCTGTATATTTAAATTTTAACATATAATATTTGATAAATTTAATTTATCCTCATCCTTTCAATTAATATTCTAAATAAATCTCTTCAATTTTACTAAAGGCTTAAGTTTCTCTAACCCAACTCACTTTAGTTCCTAATCTGCCTATCTAATAAAGACATGATGCACAATTCAACTGTTCTGTTGTCACATATTCAATTGTTTTTTACTCTGTCGTCTCCTATACTTATTGTGGCCTCTTTCCTTGGGTCAATATACCCATTCAACATTTCTTACCTTATATGTGGGCTCCTATATTGTTGGAAAAAATCATATGATAAGGGGATTGTAGCCACCTCACATACAAGGTGGTTACTCTTGGTTTGTCAATACTACTCACCAGCAATTTAACCTATTTATGGTCATCTTTCTTTCCAATATTCTGCAGTAAGATATCCCAAATATTCACCACTCTTTTCAAATCTCTTCCTCAGACTCCTTGCAGAGCACTAAAAGGCTAATGATTTTCCTTTATCTAAGCCTGAAATAAATTAAGTCATTATCCTAATATTACTATTACTTTCAAGAATCTGAGGTTCCAAAACAAAGAATTCATAGCATGGTTGACCCTGAGTCATCCCATATATATTGAACATTTTGATTGTAGTTTTAAAATGTAAAATGCCATATTTAATTAAAAAGAACATGCATAAAGACAAAGTATTCAGAGTTAGATTACCAAGAATTGTACCATCTAAAATTACAGTTGATCCTCATTATTTGTGGACTTTTATATTTGAAAATGTATCCAGTTACTAAAAGTCACCTATAACCTCAAAATCAATACAGCACTTTTGTAATTCAAGGACATATACCTGTATAGTGGCACAAAATATCTGGGACAGAGGCATCCATGTTGCAGGCCAGGGAGAAGCAAATTGATACTGCCTTCCAACTCTGTGAACAAGTGTGCTTTCTGTGGTCTATTTGTTTATTTCCTATTCCTTTAAAGCAACAAAGTAATTGATTATCTAAAAATAAAGCGCATATAAAGACAATGATAAGTTCTTAAGATTTTGTTTTAAATCTATTTGTCCATTTTATTTTATTTTTAAAATATTTTTATTGTTGTTCCATTACAGTTGTCCCCATTTCTCCCCCATTATTCTCCCCTGTGCCACCCACCCCCTACTTCCTACTTTCAATCCTCCCCACCCCTAATGTCTTTGTCCATGGGTCCTTTATACCTATTCCTTGACTTGACTTTTCCCCTTCTTTCTCCCATTATCCCCGTCCCCCTTCCATTCTGGTCACTCCAGTTTGTTCTTTATTTTCATGTCTCTGATTCTATTTTGTTCACCTCTTTGTTTTGTTGATAAAGTTCCACTTATAGGTGAGATCATATGGTATTTGTCTTTCACTGCCTAGCTTACTTCACTTAGCATAATGCATTCCAATTCCACTTATGCTGTCCTGAAGGGTAGGAGCTCCTTCTTTCTTTCTGCTGCACAGTATTCCATTGTGTAAATGTACAATATTTTTTTTTGGTCCACTCATTTACTGATGGGTATTTAGGCTGTTTCCAACACTTGGCTATTGTAAATTGTGCTGCTATGAACATTGGGGTGCATAGGTTCTTTTGAATTGATGTTTCAGGATACTTAGGGTACAATGCTAGCAGTGGAATTGCCAAGTCAAAAGGCAATTCCATTTTTAGTTTTTTGAGGAAATTCCATACTGTTTTCCAAAATGGCTGTGCCAGTCTGCAATCCCACCAACAATGTACTAGGGTTCCCATTTCTCCACAACATCAGCAGTACTTGAAGTTAGTTGATTTGGTTATGATGGCCATTCTGACTGGTGTGAAGTGGCATCTCATTGTGGCTTTAATTTGCATCTCTCTGATGGCTAGTGATGTTGAGCATCATTTCATATGTCTCTGAGCCCTCTGTATGTCCTTCTGGGAGAAGCATCTGTTCAGGTCCTTTGTCCATTTTTTAATTGGATTGTTTGTCATCTTGGAGTGGAGTCCTGTGAGTTTTTATGTATTTTGGAGATCAAACCCTTGTCTCAGGTATCATTGGCAAATATATTTTCCATACAGTTGGTTCCCTTTTTATTTTGCTGATGTTTTCTATAGCCATACAGAAGCTTTTTATTTTGATGAAGTCCCATTTGTTTATTCTTTCCTTTATGTCCCCTGCTCTAGAGGACATATCAATGAAAATATTTCTGCATGGAATATCTGAATTTTCCTACCTATGTTCTCCTCTAGGACTTTCATAGTGTTGTGACTTATATTTAAGTCTTTATATCAATCTTGAGTTAATTTTTGTGTATTCTATAAGTTGGTGGATTTTGAATTTAATTTTTTGGCATGTTGCTGTCCAGATCTCCCAACACCATTTGTTAAAGAGGCTATTTTTACTCCATTTTATGATTCTGTCCCCTTTGTAAAATATTAATTGACCATAGAGACTGGGGTTTATTTCTGGGCTCTTAATTCTGTTCTATTGATCTATGTGTCTGTTCTTATGCTAATACCTGACTGTTTTGATTACTATGGCCTTGTAATATAGTTTGATATCAAGTACTGTGATCCTTCCTACTTTGGTCTTCTTTTTTAAGTTTGCTGAAGTTATCTGGGCTCATTCAGGGTTCCACAGACATTTTTGAAATGTTTGTTTTATATCTGTGAAATATGTCATTGGTACTTTAATAGGGGTTGTATTGAATTTATAAGTTGCTTTGGGGAGTATGGACATTTGATGATGATAATTTTTCTAATCCATGAACATGGGATATGCTTTTATTTATTTGTGCCTTCCTTAATATTTTCTTCAGTGTTCTGTAGTTTTCTGAGTGCAGGTCTTTTACCTAGTATGTTAGGTTTATTCCTAGGTACTTTACTTTTCATGTTGCTACAGCAAACAGGATTTTCTTCCTAATTTCTCTTTCTGATGTTTCATTGTTGATATACAAAAAAAATGCATTTGATTTCTGAATATTGAATTTGTACCCCATTTTTTGCCAAATTCCCTTATTAGGTCAAATTATGTTTTGATGTAGTCTATAGGGTTTTCTATGTACACTAACATGTCATCTGGAAACAATGACAGTTTTACTTCCTCCTTTCCAATTTGGATGCCTTTTGTTTCTTTATCTGATTGTTGTGTTTAGAACTTCCAATACTACAAACAGCTATATGCCAAGAAGTTTAAAAACCTGGGTAAAATGGACAAATTTTTAGAAACATATAATCTTCCGAAACTGCATCAATAAGAAGCAAAAAGCCTCAATAGACAAATAACATCTAGTGAAATTAAAGCAGTAATCAAAAAACTCTGGGCACACAAAAGCCCTGAACTGGATGGCTTCACAAGATAATTTTATAAAACATTTAAGAAAGAACTAACCCCAATCCTTCTCAAACTATTCCAAAAAACCCAAGAGGAGGGAAAACTCCCAAACTCTTTTTATGAGTCCAGTGTCATCCTAATCACAAAACTAGATAAAGAGACAAGAAATAAAGAAAACTACAGGCCAATATCACTGATGAACATAGATGCTAAAATCCTCAACAAAATATTTGTGAACTATATCCAGCAATTCATTAAAAAAGTCACATACATCATGATCAATTGGGATTCATCCCAGGAATGCAAGGATTGTACAATATTCACAAATCAATAAACATAATTGATCACATAAACAAAAGGAAAGACACAAATAACAAGATCATATAAATAGATGCTGGAAAAGTATTTGATAAGTTACAGCACCCATTTATGATACAAACACTCAGCAAAATGGGAGTAGAGGGAGCATACCTCAACATAATAAAGGCCATATACAAGAAACCTAGAGACAACATAATACAGCCAATGGGAAAAAACTAAAAGTTTTCCCACTAAGATCAGGAACAGGACAAAGGTGTCTGCTTTCACCACTTTTTTAAAAGATTTTTTATATTATCTTAACCTTAAAGGAATAATTATCCTCTAGAAATAAAACTGTTGGTTCTCTTTTAAAATTTAGTAAAATGATAAGATCTTAATATTTTTAAATGATTTCACTATATAAAATGGCCTCCAATCATAATGCTAAAATACTGTCTAGGTTCTCCAAGCAACAAAAGACTATGATATTCTTTGCAAAAAAAAAAAAAAAAAAATCCATGCATTAGATAATCTTCCTCTAGGCAGGAGTTATAGTGCTGTTGACCTTGAATTCACTGTTAGTAAACCAGCAATATATAGTAAAGTATCTTTAAACAAAGCACATATGAAACTAGATTATGTATTGATTGGTTGATAAAAATGTTGTGACCAGAAAATTATAGGAACCTAGCCCCATATATCCCCTAGAAGAAATAGTTCAGTATTTACTAACTCAGTGTTGATGGTGACTTTATAAGAAAACAAATACATGGATATTGAGAACCTACATAAATAGATATTGATATTAAAGACATTTAAGAGGTGGTGATAAATGGCCTGCTTCTGTATTCTTAGAGGTGACATAATCTAAACTACTGCCTAGGCACAATACCTTAATGCACTGCAAATAACTACGCAGTCTCAAAATAACAGATGGATGAATTTCATATGACCAGTAACATGTTTATTGAGCCATCAATCAAAGTTTTTGATGGTTTTCCTGTCAGTTTTCTGTGAGTCAACTGACTTATCAGAGAAAAATAGATGCAGTCCTCCAGTAGGTCAAGGATGCTTAATGAAGAGTACTACTCATCAATAATGGTCTCTAAATAAAAGTCACTATATCATAAAACTAGGTAATCCCCAAAATAACAGAGGATAAGATACATTTCAAAATAACCCATGGGGAAAGTGAGAAATAGGGAGTTAAAATTTAAAATGATCACTCTATGCCAGTTAGTGTGCTAAAATTTTACATTATCTCTTTTAATCTTATGACTTCCTTATGAAATCAGTATTATGCTCATTTATATATAAAGCAATAGAAAATTTAATTAAAATATCTAACTTTACCCAGATAATAGATGGAAGTGCACAAAATAGCAAGTATTATTATCTGCCTCCAGAGACACATACTTTTAATTTAAAATTCTAAGGAGTTTATCAATTTGCTTCTTTGTCTCTCTTATTTGTCTGTAAGGTTTTCAACTTTCTTTGAGAAGTGTGATTCAAATCCTTTAAAAAAATTTGAATAGTATTCTGAAATATACAAAGAGTTAGTAGAGGGGAGATCCAAGATTGTAGAGGAGTAAAGAGAAGCTGCACTAACTTCCTCCCAGGACCAATTTGGGATTACGACCAAATTTGTAGAGAAATCTTTCTGACTAACACACTGAACACTAGATCGAGAAAAGACTTATAACCAGGGACAGAAAGAAGAAAGCAATTCACCACAACAAGACTGGTAGGGAGTGTGGAGGAGGCATGAGAGGGCTGGTTGTGTTCCCATGGGTGGCAGCTAAAGTGCCCGAGGGATACTTCAGTGGCTGGAGAGTTCCCCCTGAGAAGTTTGGCATCTAAATGCCAAGCTGGGCTCCTTAGTGTGCAGCACCAGAGCCAGAAAGGAACTCAGATATCAACCAGCTATGAAAAGCAGCAGGTTTATGTCTTACAGGGAGAGGTGGTTGGAGACTCAGAGAGCTTCTTAAAGGGACAAAATTTCATTTGCAGTGGTTTATCCTGGGCTCTGACAGAGAGAGAGCAAAGGGATTAGAGATGCTCGAGGAGAGTCTGGGGTTGGTGGCTCTAGGGAGAGAACTGAAGGAACAGCCACCAGGATCCCTGTGCTGAGTCATTTCCCATACTGCAGAAGCCATCTTTTTCTGTCAGAACTCTCCTTCCCAAATGGCATCAACCTGAGAGGAAGCAATAGCCCTGCCTGTGGAAGTTACTCTGCCCATGTTGTGAATCTTCAGCTGGGCTGCTGATTATAGCTTAGGGCTATGTCACTGTTTAGTTTATTAACTAAAGCGAATCTCTGGGAACTCTATGAGAGTTTGGCTGACCCTCCTTTGGGCCCAGTGCTGATTAAAGCTGGCCTTGGTGCACAGTCTTCTTCTTTCTGCACACAAACAGGCACAGGAGATGAGCCACATGCTGTGGATTGCTGATAGCTCCAAACAGGTGGACAGGGGCCAGTCACAAGCAATGCCTGACAAAGACCCATGACAGGTCTTTCAGACCTGCCTGATACTTAGAAACAAACACAAAGATGCAGCCAAAATGGGAAGACAAAGAAACAGACCCCAACTAAAAGAACAAGATAATTCTTCAGAAGAAGAACTAGATTAAATGGAGGCAGGCTATTATTCAGATAGAGAGTTTAAAGTAATGATTATAAGGATAATCGTCCTCCCTCTTATCTGATTACACAATGGGAATGTGTTCAGAATGTTCAACTCCTTCCTTATACTGACTCTCATATAAAGAAGGATTGATAGAACTAGTAATAAATAAGAAATTATTTTGTAAACATTATTCCTGTTCTAAATCTAAAAATTAATATATGTATGTACTATCTGTTCCTTACATATTGGCTTCATTTCTAACTTAGTGTATACACACACACATATATATATATACACACACATACTAAGAAAATACATATATATTCTAAGAAAATACTAAATAAGTTAGAAATGAATCCAATGTATAAGGAACAAATAATACACACACACACACCTATGAAGAGGCAGTGCAGTGCATTTATAGATTATGAATGTGATTATTTGCCAGTTTTGGCACTAAAGGTAAAGACTGAATGTGTGTATGTGTGTGTGTGTGCACCAAAGAGGAAACGTTTATATATAAAAGTTGTTGCCATACGAGAATTCACTTCCTAGCATTTGAATGCATTAAAGGCAATAGAAATTGATCCCTCCATCCAATATTTAGCTTGAAGTATTGACTAGTGTAACTGATGTATGATAGATATTTCCACTGAGAGAAGTATAAAGTTCTTGTCTGGAAGATAACAAGAGCAAACTTCTAAAAAACTAGAAAGTCTCTCTCTCTCTTTTTTTGACTTTCCTTTTTAAAAAGTTATGTCATCCATTATTTAAAGGAAATAGTTGTCAGAGCTTAGTCTTACAAAGAGCAGTTCAAGAACATCTGTACTTTCTGTGTGTAGCTTTTCAGACAAGGGTACATTTTTTAAAAAATCTCATACATCATTTAAAATTTTCTAACACACAGGGTTGCACATATGTATTTTTAATTTTGTGTGCGTATGAGTGTGTGTTTGTAACTACAGGAAATAGAAAAAGAAGCACAACTAAAGTGTTACTCTCCAGGCTTTAACCTAGGACTGTATGGCTAACAGTTGTACTCTTCAGAACCCTCACCAGCGTGGAGCAGCAATGTAGAGTGAAACAAAAACAAACCGAGGTATGTTGGTGAGAACATATCTATTCCAAAAACATTTAAATGCATATTACTATTGCAATTCCTTTTTATCATTGATGGTATTGATAAATACTAAAAGTTTAGTTTTAGATAGCTAAAACTTTACATATTTATTGTTGTTTAGGTAATTTTACATCACCGTACAACATATAAAGAACTCAGATAATGAATTATTATTTTTTTATAATTTAATTTATTTATTTTTAGAGGGGAAGGGAAGGAGAGAGGGAGAGAAATATCGATGTGTGGTTGTCTCTTATGCATCCCCTGCTGGGAACTGGCCTACAACACAGGCATGTACCCTGACTGGGAATCGAACCACGATCCTTTGGTTTGCAGGCCTGCATTAAATCCACTGAGCTACACCAGCCAGGGCTAATGAATTATTTTTAATAAAAATATATCAATACATATATTTTTGTGAATAGATGCTACCCCCAAGGAATTTCCTTTCTAGTGAGAAAGTAAATAAATAAATAAATAAATAACCCCATGAGATGGAGTTAAATTAGAGTTACATGCTCAATGCAAAAACATTATAGGATAGCAAAGTAAACTTTAAAAACTATTCTTGGAGAGAGAGACAAAAGGTTTCATTAGTTTTCTAAGAAATGCAAGTGGAATTCTTTATATTTTTCTCTTATCAGTATTATCCTCAAGCTTATTAATAGGACAACTTTATTTGTCTTTATTATTGAGTTCTTGTGTAACATGAATTCAGGGGATGATTCTTCAACTATTTCCTAAAAACTCTTGAGGAAACTCTCTAAAATTCAGCATTGGGGTTCTTATTACTTGAAAACAGGTAATAAACTAGGAAATAGGCCATTTTGAAACTTTAATTATATTTTTGTATCTCAGAAGTCTCCACTATTGACATTCTGATTATAGTGACATTTAAACTATACTCAATATCTCTCTGGTTAAATTGTCTATAAGTTTTTACTGTTTAAAATAAGTACCCATTATTCACTTTAATATATTTAGTTATATTGTGGGCCTGTGTCTAAATTAGTTTGATTTTTTTAAATTCATAATATTTCTAATCTTTAATTTGCCTTATAATGTGGTGAGCAGATATTCATTTTTTTAATTTTAAGTATTTTTATTGATTTTGCTATTACAGTTTTCCCAACTTTTCTCCCTTTATCCCCTCTCCATCCTGCCTCCCCAACCCTCCAGCATCCCATCCCCCTTAGTTCATGTCCACGGGTTGTACATATAAGTTCTTTGAGTCCTGTGTTTCCTATACCATTTTCTATCTCTCTCCATCTATTTTATGCCTACTAATTATGCTTCTTCTTCCCTGTACCTTTTCCCCCCTATTCCTCCCTTCTCCCTCCCCACTGAACTCCCTCTGTGTGATGTCCATTTCTGTGATTCTATTCCTGTTCTGGTTGTTTGCTTAGTTTTTGTTTTCATTGTTTTTCTTTTCTTTTAGGTTCACTTGTTGATAGTTGTCAGTTTGTTGTCATTTTACTGTTCACATTTTTTATCTTCTTTTTCTTAGATGAGTCCTTTTAATGATTCATATAATAATGGCTTGGTGATGATGAACTCCTTGAACTTGACCTTATCTGGGAATCACTTGATCTGCCCTTCCATTCTAAATGAAAGCTTTGCTGGATAGAATAATCTTGGATGTAGTTCCTTGCCTTTCATGACTTGGAATACTTCTTTCCATCCCCTTCTTGCCTGTAAGGTTTCTTTTGAGAAATCAGCTGACAGCCTTATGGGAACTCCTTTGTAGGTAACTGTCTCCTTATCTCTTGCTGCTTTTAGGATTTTCTCTTTGTCTTTAATGTAGGGTAACTTAATGATGATGTGCCTTGACGTATTCCTCTTTGGGTCCAACTTCTTTGAGACTCTCTGGGCTTCTGGACTTCCTGGAAGTCTATTTCCTTCACCAGATTGGGGAAGTTTTCCTTCATTATTTTTTTTCAAATTAGTTTTTGATTTCTTGCTGCTGTTCTTATCCTTCTGGCACCCCTATAATTCGGATATTGGAATGTTTCAGGTTGTCCCAGAGAATCCTCAGCCTCTCTTCATTTTTTTGGATTCTTTTTTCTTCATTCTGATCTAGTTGGATGTTTATTTCTTCCTTTTTTCCCAAATTGTTGCCTTGAATCCTGATTTCCTTCTTGTCACTGTTGCTTGCCTGAATATTTTATTTTATTTCATTTTGAGTATCTTTCACTTGTTCTTTCATTTTTTGAGCAAGCTCAATCAGTTTTGTGGGCATTTTGATTACCAGGGCTTTAAATGTTGCATCAGGTAGGTTGGCAGTCTCCTCATCACTTAGTTCTCTTTCTGGAGTTTTGCTGTGTTCTCTCATTTAGGCCATATTTCTTTGTCTTGGTGCAGCTGATAGGTTGTAAGGGGGCGGGGCCTTAGAGATTTTCCTATGCAAGGCAACACTCTTTGCTGCTTTGCAGCCCTGCCTGTGGGGGAGGGGCCAGAGAGGGAACAATGCAGCTTGCCTGCTGGTCTCTAGTGCACTTTCCAACAGACTCTTGTGTCAGACTGGAAGTCTCTCTCACTGCTGGAATCCCAGCCACAGTCAGCTCTGAGTCTCAGTTTTCCCCTTAAGTCAGTCACTACTACAGGTCTGCCAAGATCAGCAGTCAGCCCCGCACCTCAGCCGCCTTGCTGTGGTTTTTCTGAGTCAGCCCTGGGGTCTACCTTACCAGTCTGGCTGTTCTGGTTGATTTTTTTTCTTTAATTCCTTGGTTGTCAGAGTTCCATGCAGTTTGATTTTCTGGTGATTTTGATTGTTTATTGGTTTTAGGTTGCTTGTTATCCTCCTTTTGATTGTGCAAGGAAGTGAAGGGTTTCTACCTATGTCTCCATCTTGGCCGAAACCCCAAAACCCAGATATTCATTTTAAAAATCTTATTTAGAAATGATACTTTTATCTACCTGAAGGTGTGTGCATGTACAGAGGAGACATAAAAGGCTCAGTGAAAAGTAAAAACTGATATACTTGAAAATAGCCTAAATATTGGGTGAACATTCTTACCTACACAATGATCCATCACCAAAAAATAAAAAACCTTATTACCTCAAGGTATTTGAATAAGGCTTCTGTATAATCATTTACTGACCACTGAGCTATGTAGAAAGTGGGACAAACTGAAGGAAGCCAGGCTTACAAATGTATATGAACAACAATAATAACAAAAACTGGGCAGAAGCATCATGACCACATGCAATGAAAGATACACAATCACATATTTCCCCAGGCAAGCTACTAAACAAATATCAAATGAACCAAAAATTTGGATTTAATAACAATATTTAGTGGAAAGTGATAGTTCATATTTGTTGTGATATACATAATATGTTCAGTATTCAACAAAAATTGTGAGGCATGCAAATAAACAAAAAAAGTGTAATTCTTCATCTGGCGGGAAGCAGTCAATAGAAATTGTCTCTCTGTGCCCACAACTAATATATTTAGGAGACAAAAGCTTAAACAGATACCTTATAAATATGTGCAAAGTATTTATGACTTTCTGTTTAAAACATTGAAAGAAATCATGGTACCAAGTAATAAGTAAAAATTCCAAATAGCAAGACCTAAATTATACAGAACTAAATAGAAATTCTGGAGGTGAAGAGTACAGTAACTAAAAGAATAATTTACTGGAGGGGCACAACAGCAGATCAAGATGACAGGTTAAAGGACTGGTGATTTTTAAGTCACTATAAATAATCTCTTTTGAAAAACAGAAAGAGAAAAAATTGAGGAGCTTTGGCTGGTTTTGCTAGGTTGTTTGGGGCATCATCTGATAACTGAAATGTTGTGGGTTCAAATTTTCATTTGGAGGCGTAAGATCCCCAGTCCAGGCACATAAGGGAGGCAGCCAATTGATGTTCCTCTCTAACATCAATGTTTCCCTCTCACACTTCCACTCTATCTAAAAAGCAATGAAAACAATGTCCTCGAGTGATGATAAATGAAATAAAATAAAATGAAACTTTGAATAAATAAAAACATATCATGGGAGGTCTGTAGGCTGAAATTATGAGTACCAATATATATTAATGGGTACACCAAAAGGAGAGAAGAGAAAAAAAAGCAGAAAAAAATATCGGAGGTGATCCCAAGATTAATGGCAAGTATTAATTTTACATATTTAAAAACCCAGTTAACCCCTGAAAAAATAAGTAGAAAGATACCCATACCTAGACAAATCACAGTTAAAATACTGATATCCAAGGATAAAAAGAAAATATTAAAAGCAATAAGAGAAAAACTACTCCTTACATACAGGGAATTATCAGTATGATTAATGGCCAAATTCTCATACAAAACAATGGAGACAAAAGGACATAGAAGGGCAGATACAAAGTTATGAATGAATAAAAAAGGCAATCAATTATTCTATATCCACCAAACTATCCTTCCTATGTGAAGATGAAATAAAGGCATCACACCTGAACAAAGACTGAGATAATTTGTTGTCTTGCGATAAATATTAAATGAAGTCCTCCAGGCTAAAAAAAAAGAAAAGATGATAACAGTATGTACTATAAAAAAAGGATAAAATAAAAAGCACTATAAATTAAAAATAAGTAAATTAATATAAAAGGCTCATATATACACATATATGATAAAATATTATTCTTCTCTTATATTGATATTATTGTATAAAGCAATGACTTTGACACTATAATTTGGGTTTATAATATATATGCAGTATTAGCAAAAAGAGTCATGAAGTAACAAAGCTATAATGAAGTTCTGTATTTTACCCTGGTTAAGTTAACACTAATCTGTAGTAAATTAAGTAATCTCTATAGTACCCAAAAGAGCAGAAAATAATATAATTTCAGGGAAAAGCTAACTAAAGAAGTGCAAGATTTGTACATTAAAAACTATGAAACATTGCTGAGATAAATTAACGCATAATTTAATAAATTGAGAGTCATTTGAGTTAAAGGATTTGAAGAGGAATTGTTATCAAGGTTGCAATTTTTCCCAAAAATATTACACAGATATAACACAATCCTTATCAAAATCCCAAGAAACTTTTTGATACAAGCAAGATGATAATGGAATATAAAAGAAAATACAAAGCAACTAGAATATCCAAAACAATTTTAAGAAGAAAAGTTACTGTGTTCATGTTCTTTGATTTCACAACCGACTTTACCAGCAAAGGTATTATGTATTTATCCTAGTGTTAGTACATAGATCAATGTAGCAGAATGCAGAGCCAGAAATAGACTATCACAAATATATTCAACAGGTTGTCAACAAAAGGCAAAGGCAATGGAGAAAGAACAGACAATGGAGAAAGACTTATACAATGGTGCTGGAATAATTGGATGACCTATGAAAAAGATGAAATTTAACAGATCACACCTTATTAAAATTAATAAAAATATATCAAGATCTTAGTGTAAAACATAAAATTATAAAAATTTTTAAGAGAAAAATCTTTGTGAATTCAAGTTATGCAAAGGATCTTAGATGTGAAACAATGAACATGATAAGAAAAAGTAAAAAGAAAAGGATATATTTACCTTCATTATAATTAAAATCTTTTGTACTTCAAAGGATACCAGGAAGAGTATAAAAAGACAAGTCATAGAATAAAAAAAATTGCAAATCATATGTAAGATGAAGGACATGAATCCAAAATATACAAATCAGAAGGGGAGGCTGGGTGGGCAAAAGTGGAGAGATAGAGCAAAAAAGGAAAAAAAAAGAAAAAAACTTCTGCACAAGGAAAAAGTGTGGTAATTGTGGGTTGGGAAAGCAGAGGAGGGCATAGGGGGAATAAATGGTAATGGACAGGGACTTGACTTGGTGTGGTGAACACACCAGACAGTATACAGAGATGGTGTGGTGTGAAACCTGTATAATTTGTTAACCAATCTCACCCCAATAAATTCAATAAAAAGAAAAAAATAAAAATAAAACAAGGGATACTTACTACTCACTAATAAGAAAAACAATCCAATTATGATATATCTATGTAGGTTCTTCAATTGTAACAAGTATACCACTATGGTGAGAGGTGTAGATAATGGAGAAGACTACACATGTATGGGAAGCAGAGGTATATGGGAAATCTCTGTATATTTCTCAGTCTATGTACATTCCTCTCAATATTGCTGTGAACTAAAAACTATTAAAAAATCTTTGAATTTAAGAAAATATTAAGCAGAAGATTTGACAGATATTTCAACAAAGAAAATACACGAATTACTAATAAATACACAAAGAGTTGCTTGGCATCAGTTTTTAAGGACATAAAATTAAGTCCATAATAATTTTCCACTTTATAGTCATTAGAACAGCTATAGTAAAAACAGATTATGTATATGTATATCAAATTATCATGTCATGCACCTTGAATATACATAATTTTTATCAGTTATACCTCAGAAAGTTGGCAAAAAAGGAAGGCAGATAATTCCATGTGTTGGCAAGAATATGGGCAAGTGAATACTTATACATTTGATTAGGATGTAAATTATTCCAGTCACTTTGAAAAAAGTTTGGCTGTTTCTTACAATATGAAACATACATTTACATATGATGCTGCAATTTCACTCCTAGTAGTATCCCCAAGAGAAATCAATATGTATTACCACAGGAAAATGGGTATGTGATTATTTATGGTGGCATTATTTATGATAGTCAAAAAGTAACAACAATCCAATAAATATTCATTAACTGGTGAGTGGTTAAACAAAAAATGAAACTACATAAAATGTAGTTTTTGACAATACTTTTTGACAATTAGGAGGAATAAGCCACTTATATATGCCATAAAAGTATGAACCATGAGAACATTATGTTAAGTGAAAGAATCCACACAACAATCTATATAATATACGATTTAATGTATTTTTAAAATCCATAAGAGGCAAATTTATGTAGACCAAAAACAGATCATTGTTTTCCTGGGCTTAGGAGTAGGAGTAAATATTTACTGCAAATAGAAATTCCTTGGGGTGATGAAATTTTTCTAAAGTTGGATTGTCAAGGTAGTTATTTAGCTCTATAGATTAATTATAAATTATTGAATTGTATACTTACAATGGTTGAATTTTATGGTATGTAAATAATTCTTCAATTAAGCTGTTAAATGTTTAAAATTTTCAATTTTTTAAGAAAGTAAAAGAAAAAGAAGGGTTGAGGGAAACAAGCCATAATTTTCATGAAACCCAGCTAAATTACTTTTTGCTGTGCTGTGTGAATTAATCTGAATCAGAGCCCTACCTCCAAGTATCTTTTCCCAAGCAGGACATGACATGATTTAGCCTTTTAAGAGTCCGGTTTTAGAAGCCAGAGGAAATATGTTGGAGTGGAGGTTCTGCTAATTGTGACTTGAGTGGTTCTTGGAAATTTTCCCAAAGGGTCAGTTTCCTTTCATGTTGTCAATTATTTTGAAGATATTTGAGGAAATAAATACTAAAATGCATATAAAGAAACTAGTATTTTTTCCTCCCGGTAATATTTGTCCCCTTTACTGTTTTTCTCACTTACTGTGAACCAAAAGGTAGAGCAGAATTTTGTTCCATGGTGCTTCAGTGGTGCAAAGAAGGCTTCCTGCTCCAAACATACTCAACTCTCAAATCATCTGAATTTCATTTCAAATTTCCCAATGATCTCAGGAAGATGAAACATGCTTTTGGCAAAGAAAATCTTTGGCCCTGGATGGTGTAGCTCAGTGTATTGAGTGCTAGCCTGCAAACCAAAGGGTCACCGGTTCAATTCCCAGTCAGGGCTCATGCCTGGGTTGCAGGTTGGGTCCCCAGTGGGAGACATGCAAGAGGCAACCACACATTGATGTTTCTCTGCCCCTTTCTACCCCCTCCCCCTCTGTCTAAAATAAATAAATAAAATTAAAAAAAGGAAAACTTTGTTGCAAATGGCAGTATTTCATAATTTTTTATGGCTGAGTAGCATTGCATTGTATATAGGTACCACATCTTCTTTTTCTAATCATCTATTGAAGGAAACTTTCAGCTGTTTTCATGTCTTGAATGGACCTTGAAAATATTGTGCTAAGTGAAATAAGTCAGACAGAAAACGTCAAGAACTGTATCATTTCACTCATAGGTTGGAATAAAACTGAAAGCAACAAAAAACCAAAAAGGATAAACACAAAAAAAACTCACGGACATAGACAACAGTATGGAAAAGGGGCATGGGAGTAGTAAAGGGTAAAGGAGGTCAGATATATGGTGACAGAAGGAGATTTGACTTTGAGTGGTGTCAACACAGAGTGCAGTCTAGAAATGATGTATCCTCCTAGAATTGCACACTTGGAAACAATATAATTTTATTGACCAATATTACCCCAATATGTTTAATAAAAAGGAAACTTTTAAATAAACATATTTAGAAGAACTATTGATACATTCAGTAACATAGACCAAGTTCAGATGCATTTTGCTAAGTGAAAAAGCCATCCATATGCAAACAGTAATGTATCACATAAATGTATATATTTTGGGGGAAGCAGCAAAACTGCAGAGATGGAGAACATATATGTGATTACCAAGATTGAGGGGATGGGAGGACAGAATAAAGGAATTTTCTATATGAAAATATAAAAATAAATCTTAAAAATTTGAATTAGCATTTTCATGAAGACTAGAGAAGATAGCATAATCTACAGACAAGACCAAACTACAAGGATAAAGACACATTCTGAAAACAGAACAAAATATAACCTACTCAAAATATACTGTTGATACTTAAATAAATCAAGTGTGTGGGCCTCTGTGTGTGTATATGGTTTGAAGGGGAAGTTTTGAGAAAGAAATATGTTAGGTAGGTTTGCACAGTGATTGTAAGAAAGTTTAAAAGATAAAGAGGAAAATAAAGACAAAAATGTGGACAAATTGAAAACAAAAATAAGAGAAATGGATAATCTTATCTAGCATATAAAAGTGCATATATATTTTCAGAAAGGGAGAACAAGTAAAATAGATAATACAAATGATCCACTAATCAAAAGAAAATTAAATCACAGTTTTCAAATTGATATGTCAATTAAGTGCTTAGCAGGGGGACTCAAGCAGAGCCTGTGCTTTAATCCACAGCCCTGAGAAAAATGTTAACACAAAAGATAAAACTTCTCCCACAGAGGACAGTGAATTCTGAAGAAGTGTTTGGCTAAAAAATGATTTGGATGCAGCTTCCACTGATTTTTAATTTTATCAGATGCACCAGTTTATTTTTGGTGTGGGCACCATGACTGACATGAAAGATCACCTATAGCCCCACTTTCCAGGACTAATAATATTTTCTAGAAATGCCAAAAATATCCATATATAGGGATATACTTTTATTGAAAGTTTTCAAAAATGTTAGTCAATCAAAAAATAAAAGCAACAACCCTATTTTTTAATCCAAATTCCATGCTAAAGCTGTATATTGGTGCCACATAAAACCTTGCCCAATACAATGTCTTAATTATTAACAATTTGGAAGGTTTAGTCTGTCATTGAGATTAAATACTCTGTGTGTATGCTTTTGTCACAATTGGGTCTTTTCATATAAGCACCACTATGATTTAGTGTAATGTTTGAAAAAATCATAATCAGTGGAAACGATGTTAACTAAACTAAAAAGCTATATGTTTTATTTTTCTGACAAAGAGAATGTAGGCAAAGTCTCAGGTAGAAGCTGTTACTATTAGCAGGAACATTGGGCTTTATATTTTGGGTACTAATTCATTTTTTTCAGTAGGTTTTAATCTGAAATCAAAATATGGAACATGCAACAATATATAGTGTGTTCAACTTAGACCTATGATAATTCAAATTGCACTGATACTTGTCTTTAACCATAAATGGTATGAAGAATGTTTTTTAAATAATGAAAACAAGTTACTTTTAATCCCAAGTATTTAACCAAATAGTTAACAATTCTCGTAATAATATGACTGGTAGTTTACCAACCAGTTATTGGCCTCCACAGTCTCTATTGAACAATGACATCTTTAAAATATTTATAAATTATTAAATAACTCTGAATCATTAAAGAGATGTTAAATGCTTAGTCCACTTCCAGTTAAGGCATGTTAGCACCATACAAGAAGATTCTTTCACTCATAGGTTGCCAACTGGCCACTTAGAAACCCAAAACAGGATGCTGATTTTGTTGTGTTATGGTACATAATGTTCAAAAAACTTACTGACTTGTCAACACTTAAAGATTAGGATATTTAACATGAAAACATATTTGCTGCTTCCTTTAACAAATTTGAAAATCCTTGGTACTAGACTTCTTTTTCTACAATAATCTGCAGCTGAGTAGCAGCAGACCGTTGTAAAAAAATAAAAAGACATAGACGTACTAGTTCTCCATGGATCACCATCTGGCTCTCTTCTCTCGTTTTTAAAAATATTTCACCCCCACGGCCTCTGAGTAATTGAGCCCTTATGTTCTTTCAATCAATTAATAGGTGAAGAAACAAAGGCAGAAAAGGAAGACTATACACCTGATGTAATCTTATGTCCTGGAACACGGACAGCTCTTTGTACTGGGTCTATCCATTCATGATCCCATTTTACTTCTTTCTTTAAACAAGGGAGAATTGCTGGATTGTGTATAACTTGATAGCAAGCTAACCATTAGTCTTCTTGAAGTTATTATTAACAAGAGATTATACCAATGAACTGAAAAACAGAGATATAAAAATAAGCTTTGGCAGGAAATTTGTGTGTGATATAGTTAAATATATCATCACTTGAAAAGTCCCAACAAGTATAATGTTTCATTAGGGTTTCTACAAGGCCTTCACTACATTCTATGAAGATGGTCAACCCTCTGCAAAATCTTTTGCCTCTATTAATTATAAAAAGGTGAGAAAAAACATCTTTCTGAATCTGGATTCTTATAGCACCTGATTTTTACCAACCAAAGTAAAAATGTGTTTTTCATATAGAATCCATTTCACACAAATGAAATTAAATTAAAATGAATACATCTCACCCACCAAACAATATTTCAATACAGCTATTCCAGAGGTAAATGATAGATATAAGAATATTTAGGTTTGAGCATTTGTGTATACAAAAGTAATAGGAATTATGACTTTTAAAATGAAGAAACGATTGGGAAAAAGTACATGGGTGTATGCCAGAACTAAATTGTTTTAAAAAGAGGTAAATGGAAATGAAAAATAGCACTGCTGCTGTGAAAATAAGTATAGAGATTTCTCCAAAATTTTTTAACATAGAACAACTACATAATACAGCGTTTGCACTTCTGCAATTTATCCAAAAGAATTTAAATCAGGAACCTAAAGATATAATCCATCTCTCGTGTTCATTGCAGCATAGCCAAGCCAAGAGGTGGAAATAACAGAAATGTCTTCTGACAGATGAATAGATAAAGATATTTATCTACTCATCTGAGAATTTATGTACATACAATGACTTGTTATTCAGCTGTAGAAAAGAAGGAAATTCTGCAATATTCAACATGGATGAACCTGAGGACATTATGCTAAGTGAAATAAACCAGCCACAGAAAGATAAATACTGCACATTTTCATGAAGCATTTTATATGAGGTATCTAAAATAATCAAAATCATAGAATCAAAGAGTAGAATCATGGGTTTCAGGGCTATTGAGAGAGAAATAAGGAATTAACAAGCAGGTATTATGTTTCAGTTACACAAGATGAATAACTTCTTGAGATCTGTTTTATAATAATTATACCTATAGGCAAAAGCACTGTATTCTGTACTCAAACATTTTAAAGAGCATAGGTATCTTATTAAGTGTTCTTGCCACAATAAAATAAATATTGTAAAAAAGTGATTGAAATCATTAAAAAAATCAAAGCTCTTATTTCACTCTAAAATCACATATGAGAACTTTCCACATATAAATACAATGTTCAAGTCAGGTCACAGTAGAGGCTTGACAGATTTTTTTAAATGATTTTCTTTAGTTCTATGCCTGAGTGTAGAAATAAATAATGAGTGTCTGTAGCTATGGAGCCACATATACTCTGCTCCTGTTGGAGTTCAAGGAGGGTATGGAGTAGATGTGGAATAGAAGAGGGAAAAAGAAGAGGGGATTTTTTATTTAGCACTTATTAGGACCGCATAATCCTAAATTATCCAGCCATCAAGTGTCAACCTACATGATAACAACTAAGTAACAATAAGTCTCAGCTGATACCTTGTGTATAAAAGCAGAAATCTAAACTTATGTGGTTCCTTTCCCCAACTACTTCTGTAACAACCCAAGAGTGGATATAGGTCTGGAACTCCGTGCCACTCTGGTTGGTTACCTCAGCCAGACTTCTCTCTCTGGACATCTGCTGCCAGTTTCTCAGACTACCAGCTGCCATCATGTAAGGAACTTCTATAAATTTGCTGCTGCTCTGCACCTACCATTTTGCTTTAGTGATAATCATTCACTTCCTTCTCTCAGGAGGAAGAGATATAAATATATGGGATATATTAATATAAATATGTAAATATATGGGATATATATAATACACACATTTATATAGTCATATAAATTTATATATCAATATTTACATTTATATACTTATATATTCATTTTTATATTTTATCTGTATATATTTATATATTTATAATTTGAACATTTTATACATTTATGTATGGATATTTACATTTATAAAAATATATAAACATACTATTATATTTATAACTATATTTTATTAGAGATATATAGACATTTTATTATAGATGTAAATATTTTAAACATATTAATATGAATATAGTTATATATATAAATATATATCCATAGATACTTTACTGAGCAAAGGTAATTGCATTAAAAATAAGATATTGTTTCTAGTATCCATAGACAAAGGGAGTTCTCGACAGCTGCTTTCTCCTCATTTCCCAGTCTGCTGTCTATAGCAGGAGGCGTCTTCCCTTTCACTGACAGAGGAGCTGTGCACTTAACCCTACTTGAGAACTCCACCCAACTCACCCCAGAAACAGTTTTTATTCATCATTGGTTTAATGAAGGCCTCTCCTTTTTTCCTGCTGCAAATGAAGGACTGAAAGAAAACTTCACCTGGAGAGGTGTTTTGACTTATGTGGATCCACAAAGGCAATCCAAATAATTGCCAATGCATTTCCAAAGCCTGATTTTAAAAAAAATCTTAAATAACATTCAGGTGGAGACGATATCAACAGTCTGAGCAGAGACATTGCAATCCAGCCTGAGTCTTATTCACAACATTCACTCCAGTACAAGGCAAAGAAAAGATCAGTCCTCTGGATTATCAAACGACCTGTGATAGAATTTGGTTACACACACACACACACACACACACACATTTTCATGGGTGCTCATGTTTGGGTTTTTACTTAGAACACTTATTTTATTTTAACTCTGCTGAAGCACAGCCTGGCTACTATGGACTAAATGTTTATGTCCTCCAAATTTTATATGTCGAAATTCTAACCCCCAATATAATGGTAATTAATAGAATGGGACTTTGGGAGGTAGTTAGGTCATAAGAATGGAAACCTCATGAACGGGATTAATTATGCAGACACTGGCCCACAGTGTCCGTGACGTTATGGATGAGACAAGATAAATTCACACGTACTACCGAGTCCTGTGGAGGAAAAGGGATGGTGTGGCTACTCTCTCAAGGGGAGAGTGCCTAGGAGTGGCCTAGCCACTCTCTCAAGAGGAGAGCATGCTGACCCTTGCCTTGAAAAGTTTTTATTGGCTTTTTATTGGCATGTATCAAAGGTTTCATTCATTATACTTAGGTTTGCTTTAGGTAATTACTTCTTACAGATAGTAATGGAAGGGATGGTACCATTTACTTCTTACAGATTAACAAAGAAAAAATGTTGCAAATTCAAGGGAGTGATAAGAGTGACAGGCCTGGTTACACTCCATCCTTGGGAGAATTAGCACAGACTTCAGGAAGTTACTTTACAGATATGCAGCAGGGGCTTGCTGCCTGAACTCAGGGTGAGAGAGTTTTAGCAAGAGCAAAGAAGGCTCTTTGCCACAAAGAAGGCTAGCTGTAATGCAGGCCTGGTTTCCCACAGGAGAACTTCTTCATGGGTGTGGTCCTGCATGCCGACCAGCCCCCCACTGGTTTTCCATGTGGGTGCTGGGCTATATTTCCACATCTCGAAAAGTGGTTCCCTATAGATTAGTGCCCTTATAAGAAAAAATATGGGTGCTTGCTCTCCCTATCTCTGTTCTCTGGCATGTGAAGATACAAGAGGCTAGTCATATGCAAGCCAGCAAGTGAGACATTACTAGACATTGGATCTGCTGGCACCACTATTTTGGTCTCTCCAAACTCTAGAACTATGGGCAATAAAAGTTTTAGCACCCAGTCTACAGTAATTTGTTATAATAGCCTGAGCTAGCTAAGACATTGGCAAAATGCATGTACGACTGACATTGGCTAATTACATTTCAAACTTCTACTAATAAACAAAACACCTAGCATCTCAGATTGAGTCTCTGCATGATGTTGTCTATATTTTGCTCCTGAAAAGAAAGGGGAAATAAAGTACGTTATTTAGTTTTGTGTAAACATTCCATTGTGTCATTTGTTTATACAAAGAGTACATAAAAGGGAATTGGTGTCACCACTCCAATGAACCGAAAAAAAAGTGTGTTTAATCGAACAATTCTTCATTTTAAAACTAAGCTGCACCCCCATTCCCATGACTCGCCATTACATTAAAAACAAAAAAAGTCTAGTAAAGTCATTATGATAAGTTGGTCATACTTCCCTCAACATAAACTCCTTGAATCCATATATTTGGCACTCTAATCTTCAGGATGAGAATGGGTTTCTTGAGCTCTAATTGTCCATTTATTCAATCAAGATATTTTATTTAGCACTTTCAAAATGCTAGGCTCTGTAGGACATGAAGCCAGAGCTATAAACTAATCAGAAATTACCACTGTCCTTCTGAAACTTCTACTGTAGAAATGATCTAAGAATGCAGTTGTGATGTTCTTTGAGTGATTTAGGAAATATTACCAAGAACACAAATTCCAGAAGTTAGGATATGAGTAATCAAAAGAGAGACAAAAAAAAAAAAAAAACTCCCCAAAATGTTGAATTAGACTAAGCTTAATAACGCATGCTCATTGAATATTGCAATTGTGTTGTAAAAATTATTTCACATAAATTATCTATTTATTTTTCATATTATTAATACTGGTTAGGTCAGATTGTTGCTTCTTCTAACTGATGAATAAAGTGACAGTTTAGAGAGATGAAATGACTTGCCCAAGTCTATATAAAGTGAGATATAAATGCTGAAATTTGCATGTGATTTTCTAATTCCACACACAAAAAATTGTTTTTCACTCTGCAACATACTAACAAAAAACCTTATATTACCAGCATTATGACCATGGAATTACTATACATTTTCACATCTTTGACTCAAACCCCAGTGTGGGACCTGTGAAGTAGTTTTAGTGGGCACCACAGGTCTCCTTTTGCTCCGAAACCACCACATAATGAAAACTGAATCATGGCTCACGTAACAATACTTTTTGGTTTTGCTAATGACAGCTCACTTCCTTTCTCATTTTGAGAGCTAAATGTGAACAGTAAAGGACAGACATGAATGGGAGGAAAATCATAAGAGAGAATAAAATTGGCAGATTAGTCACTCATTGCCTCAACAGAATCTGTTTTTTCAATCTGTTTAAAATCCTGTTTTCCTTTGTTCTGGTACAGGTCCTGATTCACCACCCCAAACTGTGGAAACTCGAATACCCCCAGCACCAAGAACAATACCTGGGGTCAACAAATAAAGCACAGAAGGCAACTCAGATTACTTCTTCCAACTATTTGAACTTGCAGCCTTGTTTTCAGTGCTCCTTTAATTCTGTGGATTACTCAGGATCTCTTTTTCTGGTTTGAATAATTTGTAATCCATTTCTATTACTTTCATCCAAAAAACTACAACTGAGATGGGTACCCAGAACTCTGTCACTTTATTGGGAGAAAAAAATGCAATATATTGTCTGTTTTACATGAAATCTAAAAAGATTTCAAATTGCTTTTTACAACATTTTAAATTTTAACTTAAACATGCAAAAAACTAAATATTACCAGAAAGTTCTCCCTTATCTTTTATCCCTAATCATTTATCTTTCCTCAATGAGAGCGGGAGGTAATAAATGATGTAAGGTGTTTGATGAAATACTTTATTAAAATTTTCCCGTTATGAGAGAATAATCAGAGGCTAGTCGAGTGTAGGGGACTGGTTTGTTTTAGTCTGGCAACTGTGACCCAGCTCTGTATGGAAAACCTACAGAAGTGAAGTGGTGTGCATGAGCCAGACCTTCAAACCGAGTTTTCCATGGGAATCAGGCCTAGAAAATGCATACATACTGTACGGCTTGCTCTGGCTAAAACTCCATCACTCTGGTCTAAAACAACAAATGTGCATTGTCTATCTTCAAGGTAATTTCCAAAGCCTGTGTGAATTTTCCCAAGGGCGGAGCTAATCTACTCACCACCTTTCCCTTCTGCATGTTATTGTCAATTCCTTGATTGTACCTAAAATGTAAACAGTAATATTTTGTATAATAGATAACAAATCCTTTTTTAATGTAAGACCCGAGAAAAACAATAAAAGCTTGTCTAGGTAAGGGTTGAGGCGCTCTCTTCTTGAGAGAGTGGCCGTGCTGTCCCTTTTTTTGTCCACAGGATTGCTGTTGCCTGTGTGTTTATTCTGGTCTTCAGTCACAACAGGTGTACTCTGCTGGCTAGAATCCACCACAGTCAAGTGAATTATCATCAGAGATATTCAAAGTAGATAATTCTATCAGTCTGGAATTTAAATTACACACTCAGAATTGTGTAAAAGCCAAAAACACTGTTCCTGGTAAACTGTTAAATTTTGAATAAAATATATTCATAGAAAATAGCAATTGACATCTAGTGACTGTGATCCAAACAGTAAAATAAGATTACCCTCATGGAGACAAAATGAGCTTCTTTCAAGATATCACAATCTCAAGTTCATTTGCTGCACAGTGACTACACTATTCTCAGATAAGCAGTAGATGTGCTTTTGGTTTAAAGGCATGTCATATAACTGCTTCAAAATTTTGCTCTATCTGTGGACTTGTCTGATAAACAGATTTCCTGATTGTCCTATATATGATCCTTTTCTGAGATTAGGAGGCAATTTCAGCGAGTTAATTGTACCTTATCGAGGGTAGCACGGTGGCCCTCACCAGTGTAGTTCAGTTGGTTGGGCATTATTCCACAAAGGTAAAGGCTACCAGTTCAATTCCTGGTAAGGCTACATGCCCAGGTTGTGGGTTGGTCCCCAACTGGGGTGGCCGCAACAGGTGATGGAGCAACGTTTCTCTCTGTCCCTCCCTTCCCCTCTCTCTAAAAATAAATAAATAAAACATTTTAAAAATTGGGAAGCATTGCATAATTGGCTTAAATTTATTTTGAGTTCTAGATAGAATATCCTCTAAGAATATGCCTATCTGGAAGAGTTCTAGATTAGAATATCAGAGACCAAAATATAATTACATAAGCAAAAACTCCAGAATCAATGAGATCACTCATTTCTCCATAATAGCATGTGTCTTTGATGTACTAAAGATTATATAGTTTGCTTACTGTCAATATCATTTTTCTTTTTAATTTTTGTTATTGTTTAAGCTATAACAGTTGTTCCCACTTTTCTTCCCTTCCCTTCACTCACCCAGCCCCACCTTTGCCACCCCAAGCCAATCCCCACATTGTTGTCCATGTCCATTGGTTGTGCATGAATGTTTGGTTAATCCCTTTACCATCTTTTATCCTGTCCCTCCCCTTTTCCAGCAGCTATCAGTGTATTCTGTGTATTTATACTGTGCATTCAGTTACTATCTTGTTCATTAGTTTACTGTATTCATCAGATCCCACACATAAGTGAGATCATGTGGTATTTTTCTTTCATTAACTGGCATTAAGCCACTTAGCATAATTTTCTCCAGGACCATCCATGCTGTTGCAAAATGTAAGGTTTTTTTTTTCTTTTTTACCCTGGACCAGATGGCTTCACAGGATAATTTTACCAATCATTTAAAGAACTGTTACAGTTCCTTCTTAAACTATTCCAAAAAATCCAAGAGGGAAGACCTTCAAGCTCTTTCTATAAGACCAGTATTATCCTAATTCCAAAACAAGGTAAAGACACAACAAAGAAAGAAAGTTATAGGCAAATATCCTTGATGAACATGGATGTTAAAATCCTCAACAAAATCTTAGCAAACTGGACCTAGCAATACATTAAGAAGGTCATACACCATGATTGAGTGAGATTTATGTCAGATATTCAAGGTTGGTACAATATTCACAAATCAATAAATGTAATTTGTCATATAAACAAAATTAAAGACAAAATTCACCCAATCATATCAATAGATGTAGAAAAAGCATTTAATAACATCCAGCACTGATTTACAATAAAAACTCTTAGCTGAGTGAGAATAGAGGGATCATACCTCAACATAATAAAAACCATATATGAAAAACCTACAGCTAACATAACTGTCAATGGGGAAAAGCTTTCCCCTTAAAATCAGGAACAAGACAGGCACTTCACAACTTTTATTCAACATAGTTCTGGAAGTCCTAGCCACAGTGATTAGTCAGGAAAAAGAAATAAAAAGCATACAAATAGGAAAAGAAGAAGTAAAGGTGTTATTTGCAAATATGATATTATACATAGAAAGTCCTAAAGACTCTTCAAAAAGCCACTAGATCTAATAAATGATTTAATTTTTGTTTTTATTGGTACAAGTTATTAGTACTGTATATAGTAAGTTTCTTTTCATTTCTTGGAAAGAATATGCTGGCATTGCAGAATCAGCAAAGGAGACAAATTCTTGCCTAATGAATTTGAATCTCTAACTCAACAAAGACAAACTCCTAGACAGGAATCATGCACATGGCACAGTAGGAGCAATGACAATAGGTTTAAGTCAGTAAGGATGACAGTCACACAGTGAAGAAGGCCATTCATAAAACTTCTGCAGTTCTTCCACATGAATTCCAACTACTAAAGTTTTATTGTGTATTATGAGAATTATATCTAAATCAGGTGTTCTTTTCACTCATGTTATTTATAAAACAAAATAATTTGCAAATGTCACTGTTATTTATATCACAGTTTTTATAAGCAGTGTTTTTTTTTAGGTTAGCAGGATGCTAGCATTACATCAAACATATACAGGGCTAAATATAGCAGTTTAATTAGCCTATCCTGGGGAAATTGTACCTTAAAATATTCATGCACATTTTAACCCTTCAGTATATATAAACTCTGAAGTTATTTGAATATTTTTCGGGTTTTATCTCATTTTATATTGTGATAAAATTGTTTTCTTAAGTCTAAAGGATTCTAGTGAAATAAAAAGTTACTGAGCTGTAGAATTGAATGACCTTTGTTACTTTTTTTAAACTTCCTTTACCTTTCCAAGTTTCTCATTTATAAACTGGGGATAATAATACCTATACAAATATAGCTTAGTCTGAAATATAATATGGTATATGAAAACAATTTTAAATGTCAGTTTTCTCATGAATTTTGTATTGTAATTCCACTGTAGAGACATGTACAAGAATCAGTGAGTACAAGAAAATCTACACATTCTATGTAAAATATGTCGTTGTAGACATATAGATATAGTGTCACTTGTACCTATTGACAGACACTTTTTTAGGTCCTCAAGGTATAAATATGAATGTTATATAATCATTTGCCTCAAGGAGTTCACAGTCAAATATAGTAGACAAACTGTATACAACCAACTACAATGGATTAAGTGCCATGTTAATATTAGCAAAACTTTCTATGAGAACCCCAAAATGGCACATAACTTCTGACTGTATTGTCAAGTAAGGTGTCCCTTAACTGGTATCCTCTATGTTATGTTTCAGGGGGATGAACTAAATTTTTCCTAGTGAAGAATGAGAAAGGGCATTTGAGGCAGGAGCATATCGAGTAAAAGGATTAAGACAATTTAGAAAAAAATGGAGTGTCTGGTGAGAATGGAAATTCAGATAATAGATTTGACATTGGAAATGCAAAAACATACAGACTTCAATTTAATTTGTATGCAACAAATATGAATAATAACTGATTTTTCATCCCATGTAATTTAACAATGTGATAGATGCTATTTAATATGTCAACGTAGGAAGAATCTTATAAATATCCCATAAATTCATGACCCAGATAAATTATTTTAAAAATAAAAACTAATACTACTGCAATGAATATTACTTAAACTACATTAGGAAACTGTGTTTTTGCCATACAGATAAAATGAATATTCTTGCTGATAAAAACTGTATATGTATTTCAATTTTAGATGAAACATTTTTAAAGAAAAGAAGACATACAATTAGATGTGTATTATTAAAAAAAAACTAAAAGCTCTGGTATAATTGATTTGAAGTGAGAAATTTGAGAGGAGACCATTAATTCAGGAGAGAGAAGACCCAGTTCAGAATTATGGCAGTAGGTGTGTGAAAGAGATGATTGGGAAAACATGTGATTGATATTTAAATGGAGACTCCATTGACTAGTGTAAGTAGTTGAATAGGGGAAACTAAGAAATGTAGAAAGAAATAATCGATTGATTTTCTTAACTTGAGTAGAATTATTAAACTAAGAACATAATTTGGAGAATAAGTTTGGGGGTGCTAGTTCATTTTCAGGCACTTTCAATTCAAATGGACATTCATATTGAATTGTTTAGCTGGTAATGGGAAATTTTATTGCTTATATTACTTTGAAATGGTTTTGTTTGTTGACAAATATCTAAAAGCTACTGTATTAGCCATCTCTTTGTAAAAACCTACTCCAAAATTTAATGTTATAACAATAAGAACTGGTTATTACTTAGTAGTCTATGAATTAGCTAGAATGTTTTGCTGATCTGAGCCAGGCTTAGTTGATATCAGGTGGGTTTACTCATGCATTTTTAGTAAGCCAGCAGGTAGGCTAGAGGATGGTTTTCCTAGAATCATCTTCACATTTCTAGCATTCAACTGCCTGTTCGCACAGATATCTGGGATGACTTAGCTCATCAGTCTAGACTATACTTCTTCTTGTGGTAGCTGAGCAGAGTTCCAAGAAAGTTAAGTATAGGGATGAAAGACCTCTTGAAGCTTAGCCTTAGATCTGGCAAATTACTTCTTTTATATTCTATTACATAAAGCTGGATAAATCCAGCCCAATATGAAGAAATGAGAATACGAATTCTTCCTCTTGATGAGCTGCAACACCACACTGCGAAGTGTATGGTGTAGGGAAGGATGGAGAACTGGGGCCTTTTTTATTACCAATGAACCAGGCAAATGCATGTTAAAATACAAAGTTGCTCAATGGTAAAAAAATCTAGTATCTAATATTAACTTTAAGAAAAAAATCCCTCACTGATTAATCATGTATGTGAAACTCTCAGAGAACAAAAATCTTACTTAAAAGCCACATATAATTATTTGATTAGAGCCATGTGATAAAGTAGTTATGTAATTATGCACTAATTACTCAACAGAGGATATTATTTGTGTTTATTTTTAAAATTCAGGATTAATCATCTGTTTTTTATAGAATCTTTTAACTGAAAGAGAGCTAAAATTCAACACCACTTCAAATGGTGTCCCAATTCATCCTTAATTTTAACTAGGGTAAAATGACAAGATATTTATTTAGTTCCATAAGTGAATACAACAGATAAATAATTAAGGAGAGTCAAATTAAATAATCAAATGTAGGGAGCACCATACTTACAAAAACTAGGTGTGTTCCAAGCGTGCAGGGACAAAATACTAAATGAATACAAGATGAAACAAAACAAAACAAACACACACACAAGGTAATAACAAAGGATAAACTCAAAAACAAGAAACACTCCATAATTATTCAAAGTGTGACAAACATATAATAGACCAAATGAGACATTTTTTAAAGTGAACGTGGACTGATTATCAGTGTGAAAGCGGGCAGAGAGACAAAAGCTGGCATAGGGGATGTTTCAGGTATACTGGGACATATAGTTAACCCCTAAATAAGCAACCCTAAGTGGGTGCAGCTATATTTTACTCAGAAACTAAGAAATGTTTTTGCTAACTTACTTGTATGGAACCAACTATTTAATCCTTTTGAGCCTCAATTTTATGTAAGTGTTCATCCAATTATTTGCTATGTATACTCTTATCTTTCTCATTTACACTTTTACACTCCAAAAGTCATTTCCCCTGTCTTGACCCACCTTATAGTGAAACCCTAATATTTAAGACAACTGAAGGAAAATTATCTATTATGAAGCACAGTGGAAGAACTGCCTTTAAATATATATTTCATTCATATTTATATTAAATATACTTAATATAACTATATATTAAATTATATATATATATATGATTCCATATATATGGAGAATCCATATATGGAGTCTAAATGAGAAGGGCTCAAGGGGAGAGAAGGGAAAATTGTGGATGGCAACTCAAAAAATAAAGAACAAAATAGAAATTAGAAAGAGGGCATAAAAGGAGAGCAAAAGGAAGAGGAAAGAATACTGCCCTTTATTTTCTTTTGTTTGTTTATTTGCTTTGTTCTTTCAGATTCCACATATGAATGAAATCATATGGTATTTGTCTTTAACTTGTTTCAGTTAGCATAGTATACTCCAGGTTCATTCATGTTGTCACAAATATCTGAGTAATATTTCACTATATTACACACCACAGCTTTTTCATCCATTTATCTATTGATGGACATTTAGGATGCTTCCATATTTTGACTCTTCTAATTAATGCTGCAATGAATATAGGCATGTGCTCCTATCCCTTTGAATTGGTGTTTTTATTTTCTTCAGATAAATACCCAGAAGTGGAATTGATGAGAAATAAACTGGTCTTTACCAGAGAGGGGATGGGTTAGAGGGCAGGCAAAAAAGAGAAGGGAATTAAGAGGTACAAATTTCCAATTATAACATAAATAACTATCCCTGGCTGGTGTGGCTTAGTGGATTGAGTGCTGGCCTGAAAACCACAGTTGGATTCCCAGTCCGGGCACCTGCCTGGGTTCTGGACCAGGTACGTAGTGCGGGGCGTGCAAAAGGCAACCACATTGATGTTCCCTCTCTCTTTCTCCTTCCCATCCCCTCTATCTAAAAATAAAATAAATAAAATCTTTAAAAGAGAATTATCTTTAAAAATAAAATAAAATAAATAACTTACATGGATAAATGCATAGGGAATATAGTCAATCATATTGTTATAACTTTGTATGCTTACAGATAGTAACTAGACTTACTCTGTGGATTATGTCATAATGTTTACAACTACAGAATCACTATGATGTACACCTAAAACAAATAGAATATTTTATGTCAGTTATGCATCAACTTAAAAAAAGAAAGCTGCTCTTTACCTTGTCATTGCTGGCTCAACATCTATGAACAAATCGCTGGACTCTGGACACGAAAGTGCTGCTGAAAATGTTTCGGGAGTTTAGACACTCTATTTGAAGAAGAGGGAGCCTGCAGGAAATGAACAGAACCCCTGAGCATAGTTCTCCATTGCTGGGGCACAAGAATTATGAGGATGGTTGCATCAGTTTTGAAGGTCTGGATAGATATGAAAGACCTGGGTCTTTTTTTAATGGAATGAGCTTTGGGCTCAGAGCAAAGTAGAGGGTTGCTATTTAGTGAAATACTGGTCACCAATATGGGACCCAGCAAGGACCCTAGGCCTGATTTGGCACTTTTGTGTTTTGAAGTTTCATGGTGTTGTTTCTCGAAGAAGATTGGACTCAAGATGCTGACTAATGCTTTGAAAGCTAAATGATTACTTATTATTGCAGAATGATCAGAAATAACATATCAGTTTGGACCGGAGCAAACACTCAGCACAACAAAGTAAAGTAGCTATGACGTTTCAATGTATAATCCTTACAACTCTAAAAGCTGATGCATTATTTCCATAATAATGATATGCCTATAAAGATATCTGTATAAAGAATTCATAGCAGCCTTAGAAGATGCTCTCTGCCTAGAGTATTGCTTGAGGAATTGTCTGTGATCTTTGCTTTGATTTCCTTTTAAGACTGATGATACCCTTCTGATTGATATAGTTTTCTTTTAATTGTTAATGTGTTCAATCAGAAAACAAGTTTTCTGTCCCAAGTCCCAGTTTTTATTACTTTAAATTTGTGTGGCTTCAAATACCATATTTTGTTATATAGTTTGATTTTGAAAACATAATCTCACTTCTCCTGTCATCTAAATTCTTGGGTAGGGGGAGTGGAAACAGTGCACTGTAGAGTTGCTGCATAATCTATACCCACAAGCATTTGTAAGCTACATTCACACAAAGTAATTTATGTGGAAGTAGAGATCGTTAATATGCCCTATACCATAATATTCCCTTGTTCCATACCCTACTTCTGTGTGAAGAAGAAACTGGGAAATGAGGCAAAATACATTTAAAGGAAGCCCAAGAAAACCTACCTACCTGGTTCCTGAACTACTTTGAAAAATGATCAATGAAGGAGCTGAAATGGTCAACTCTTTTTCTAAATTAAAATACAAAAGATTTTGTAGTATGTAAGCCGATGAGGACAAGGAGTTTTCCTCAGCTTTGTTCATTGTCCCCAGTGCCCAGATAGTACCTAGTAAGTGCTCAATGAATGCTTACAGATATGATTACTGATTAATTAATTAATAGAATACTGTATTATGTTCCAAGCATCATATTTTAGATAGAATTAAAAAAAACCTGGAACATGTCAGAATATAAATGATCAAAAAGTGGGGAATAATGAAATCTTTCTTTTAAGAGATATGAATATTTAAATAAGAGAAATAGAAAACTAGGAGTGAAGAAATATAAACTCTGCCTTAAGACATTTAAAAAGCCAATCAATTGGTGAGAAGTGGACATTCTTTTGCCTTAGAAGATGATAAGTAGAAGTTATAGGAGATTTCAGGGTTTCATAAGCAATAGGCTTTTACTCATGTATCAATTTCTATTGATGGGTAATAGGTTACCACCATCAAAAAAAATTTGTAAGTTTATTTTAAGCTTGGTCTCAAAATTCTATATGTAATATTTGATTTATTTAACCATTAAATGCTTCTTCATTATTAAGAGTTGAGCACATTTCCCTGTTGTAGTTAATGATTACATGACTCTTTCTAGGATAAGAAATTAAATTTCTTTTGTTTGTATGTGAATAACCATTAAGAAAATGTGTAGGAAGATTATATAAAAGGATATTAATAATAGTTAATACCTTTATGCCACTTCCTTTACCAGAAAAGTTCAAAAATATCTCTATAATTTTTCAAGATTTCAAAGTTATTTTTAATTAAAATATGATTTAATAATCTCTTACCTCAGATGTGAAAAATTGTCAATAATCAATAATAAATTTGGGTTCAAATTTAAGCGCAAATTCAGATAACAGTAGGACTTGAAAGTGCTGAAAGTTATATGAATTTAGAAGGATAAATGCTTAGTGCACATGAATGTGGATGGTAGAGCTGACTGAAAGAAATATAGACAAGTTAATATACATAGTTCTCAAGTAGTTTTAGAACTAATGAAAAACTGATCAAAATTAAACAGTAATTTATCAATGTATTTGCAGTCATTTTTATGTTATATCTAAAATATTTCAACAAAATTTAGATTTACATTCACTTTTAAGGAATGTACCTCTTATGCAAGATCAGTTGCAGTTAACTTGGAAATAAATAGACAGATTTTATTCTGGTAAACACACACACACGTGTCTAATACCTGTGTTTAGACTTCCTTTAGGTACTCAAATTCTGGTCCTTTCCTCATATTTTTCTTTAAAGTTGAAGGAAGAATTGTTTTACTTGGTTTTATTTCTTTACTTCCTACTCACACTTTTACCCACCTCAATCTGGCTTCCATTCCCATAATTCAAATAAAAAGACTTATTTTAGGTTATTGGTAGAGATACTTGTGCCTCAAGTCCAATGGTCACTTTCTATCTTACTTACCTTACTTGACTTCTGTTGACTATTTTTTTTCTTGATAAGACACTCTCTTTAATTTCAATAGCCATATTTACTGATTCTTGCAGTTTCAGGTTCCTTAGTCTAGATATTAAAGATTGAGGTTCCTCACATCTTGGACCTTGGTCCACAAAATCTGGAAAAACTCATACATAGTTGAGAAGAATTTGATGCCAGCCTTTAAAAAGTATAGAACTTAGCCATAAAGAGGAGAGAATTTGACTTTCAGAAGGTTGAATATCATAAACAAGAGAAGGAGAGCAAAATTTGTTCATGAGTTAAGAAGGTGAACTTATTTGAAATAAAGTTTATTATAAAGAGTATTTTGTATTTCTTATGTTTAAAGAGAAGAGAAAAGTTCTGAGTAAAAAATTATGTCTCATTGAAAATGGTATTTCGGGACAAATAAATGTAATTTTTTTAGTTGCTGGTGCTTATGATCCTATGAATCATAATACTGTCACATATTAAATACTTATGTACAGGATAACATATTAGGCACTTTAGATGAAATATCTAATTTCATGATACTCTGAACCCTAAAATTAGAGAACCCTGTCCTTATTTTACATATAACAGAAGAGAATATCAGACATGTTAGGAAAATTCTCTATTTAAAACAACATTATGTACCCTAAAAGAAGGGATTTGAATCCAGTTTGACACCAAGATTCAAATTATTTCTACTACTTGTACAAGAGGGTTGCACATTTCTGACCGTCTTTAAGCAATTGTATTTATCAACAACTTAGTAGTCAAATGTTTCTTTCTTTTACAAGACTAGATACCTAAAGTATAAAAGTGATCAACACTATTAACAATAGAGTATGCCTTTTTTGTAACTAGTAAGAGGGAAATAACAATGCTTAAGCATACATTAAACATCTACTATGTGTTTGAGACTCTATGGGGCTACACATCATTTCTATCAGATTTAAGAAAATATATAATGTGAATGAAAAGAAGTATGTTCATTTAGAAATGCACTTATAAACCATATTTTTTTGCATTTTCTGAGACAAATTAATAAAATATGTAGTCTCAATGAAATAAAGGGAAAGTGTTTGAACACTTGTGTACCTTGGTTCCTAGGCCAAAGACCTTGGGCAATTCAAGTGCAGTTAGTTTTCCCCTGCTCCTTTTTATTAGGTTTTCTGAGATAATGTAGCAGCTATTGAAAATAGCCAAAGGCATTTACAATACCTCAGACTTTGGTGGTAGATAACAAGAGTAAGAGACATGGAAATAGTTATCATTAAGGATATTCCATCAATAAACTGGCAAATAACGGGAGTCATCCTTAGGGAGGTGGAGTCAACATCCAAGTTCAATAGACAAAGACATCATATAAACTTGACTGCAATGTGGGACGTGGAGGAAGAATTAACAAAATAAAAAAGGGAAAAAAAAGAACTTCAGAGCAGGATGCATTTAATTGGAACACTACAGGGGAACCAGAGACAGGGACATGGCCAGGTTCCTTCTCTTTTGCATTGGCTGAAAATGTATAAGTGTGTTGTGGGAGGTAAAGGATGGATCATGTCACTTGATCATTTTCTCCCTTTCAACTAGATGTCAGAGTATCAGGATGGTTTCCTATAGATATGTGAATCGGAGTGACTCTGGGATATTGCTGGTTCTTTTTTGGTTCTTAATTGTGCATTCGATACATGAATAAAAGAAAAATGAATGCGTGAATGAAAAGCTATTGAACTCAATTTTTCAAAAGGGGTTGCAGAACCATAGCTTCCTGTTCTTGACTTCAGTGAAAATTTACTTACTTACAGCAATGGAAATGTACCTGTAGAGAGATACCAATTTATGTGCATGCAGTGCCTGGCACTTTGCCCAGAGTGACATTCAAACATGTGTCATTCAAATATTTTGTTGATTAATCTCTAAATGCAGACCATTGTGCCATGAATGACCACCCATACTTCTTGCTGCTTCACCAGTAAATATTTGAACAGCCAGTGTAGCCAACAAAGGAGCATTGTTTAGGCTTAAATCTTCAGCTACCACTGATGGAGATCCGCCGCAGTGTTTCCACATTCCTGCCAGCCTGGCAGTTTCTCAGGCCCGTGGTGGAGAATTCTCTGAGAGACACCATAACCTAGCTGTTAGGAGCGGGAACTGTCGAGCCAGAATGCTGGGTGGTATTAGCCTCTTCCTAATATAATTTACTAACCAGGCAAGTTACTTAACCTCACAATAACTCGATTATCTCATCTTCATCTTTAAAATGGAGCTAATAATACCTTCCTCAATGTGTTATTATGAAAATTCGAGAAATTAACTCTTAAACAGTTGAAACATTTCCTGGCCCTTAACAGATGCTTAATAATATGAAATTAATCAAAACAGCATATATTTCTGTAAAATTAAATAAAGCCACAAATAAATAGGGCACTTAGTCCAGCCTGGAATGTTTGGAAAGACCACCAATAAATAGTGACACTAGCAAGTCATAGAATTAGAGGAGTGGTGACAGGAGGGTAGAATTCAGGGTACAAAATAGTCCTGTTTGCTTTTTTGGTTGAAATATGGGATAAACTTGAGAATGTTTATAGAATGATGACTCAGAAGCAAGAGAGAACATGAAGAAAAGGGAAACAAATGCCAGAGAAGGTAGCAGAGCATGACGTAAATACCATAGGTGTAATAATTGGCTTTAAGCAAAGGCAAGGGCAGATAATTGCTATGAGTTCCTTTGTGCCCAATTTTCTTTAACCTATATTTCTGTTTGGAAACTGTGAACAATATTGGGTGTCACAGTAGCCTTACTAATTGAAAGACACCTGGTATTACTGATTTTCACAGAACTTTCATTCTTTGTATGCTGTTAATATTTAATCCATACACATGTAATTTTTTGTGCTTAGAATACTGTTTCCTTTAAATTTTATCTCACACATACTGCTTTCTCAATTAAGTGACTATTCAGCTATTGAAACAATTTTTAACTCCAAGAAACTTTGGCATTTCCAGAAACATAGTAAATGCAATTAAGTGGGCATTTGCTTGCCTTCTTGTTCCTCCCTCAGTGGAATGTTATCATTTGGTCCCCACTGCTTGCCAATAATTGCCTTATGGAGCAAAAACACTATTAGACCAGTGACTATGTCCATTTAATCTACTTCTCAGATCATAGCACAGTTTCATGAGTTCTACGGGAACTTATGTTCCATTTGATAATGATTATGACTTATTATTTTAATATAGGAAAGCTCCTAAAATTGCCTTAACAAAAGCAGGACATATAAAGTGAACTATTTTATCAAACCATCTAGAAACTTCAATCTAAGAGATATTATATTATGTAAAACATTTTATGACCTTTGAACTATAGGTTAAAATGCCCAGCTTTCTTATTTAAAATTATTCTGAATTTTTCTATTATCTGACTTTAGAACACACAACTAAAACCACGATAAACATAGTTTAGTGCCTGTATATTTAAAATCACCAAAGCATATAGCCACCTCTGGGCATTCTCATGTTTTCATGACAACATAAGCTTCACCTGAGAAAAAGCAAAACTTCTAAGACATGTTTGGGTAATCCCCCCCCCCCCAAAAAAAAAATATGTGTATCTCTTTTAGTGTCACTGTCAGTAAAAGATGGGAGAGTGAGTTTGAAAAAAACAACTTTGGGTATATTATCAAACAGGAACATAGATGTTTAGCTATGATATCCCCATTAAGCCTGCAAAAGAATGAGTAAAGCCGTGTTCTGACTTTGTGGCTTTAACCATGAGTAATCATCAAAACACTGTGAAAAGTGGTTTCAAGATTAAAGCAAACATTGCATCTTCAAAGACAGATAGAGAACTCAGTGTTGAAAAAGCAGCATCCTCATAACATAAGCCCCATTAGAAAGTTATAAAAAATCAGATAAACGAGAGTTGGATCTGAAATAGATCTCTCTCACATCTGAAATAATCTACCAAGTTTGTATTTCTCATAATATTGTTTCTTTCAAAATCACTTTCTGCACCATTCCACAAATCTAATTCAAATATCCTTTGTGAGATAAAGAAACTATATTTAATCTTCTAAACAGGATAATAAACTCACCATATTAGCCCTGGTTGGTGTGGCTCAGTGGATTGAGTGTCAGTCTGCCAACCAAAGAGTTGCTGGTTTGATTCCCAGTCAGGGCACATGCCTGGGTTGCCAGCCAGGTCCCCAGTAGGGGACATGTGACAGGCAACCACATATTGATGTTTCTCTCCATCTCTTTCTCCCTCCCTTCCCTTCTTTCTAAAAATAACAAACAAACAAATAAATAAATAAATAAATAAATAAATAAACCCTTTAAAAATTGACCATATTATTTACCACTTAACCTTACACATTTTGAGAGGGAAAGGTGGTGCTATTAATACATAGACTTCAAAAATAGTGTTAATTTGGTATATCCTAGGAAAATGTGGATGTTCCATATCATGGCACTATTACAAAAAAATAGACTTATTTAATATGAAATGTTGATCCCTTAGCCTTAGATTAACATTTATTTCTTTTGAAATATTACCCAATTCTTAGTCATTTAATTTTGTGTGCTTTCCACTAACCAATCTTAATAATCACACATATATGTTCTATTGCCTTTAAATTATAAAAGCACTTCATACCAACCTTAAGACACATGTTACATTCACTACAACAAAATGATTTTTAAATTTTACTGCTATGACCATATCAAAAATTTGAAGTCTGTGTGTCATATTTTCTAACTCATTCATTAATTGTTTTGGAGATTTGTGTATGAAGACTATTTTATTTACCCAAGTTCTAAATTCAATATCATCAACTGTAAAAAAAAGCCTGAAGGAGAATAATGAAGGCCTGTAAAAATGTCAGCAATTTTAGTGATTGTTAACAAATGCATTTAACAACATCATAGAAATATTATGAAATACAGTCACCTTTAATCTTACCATTTGAAAAACAGCTGTGGTCTGTCTTTCTTTTCCTGTCTTTATGTTTCTGTGTGGTTGTGTACATCTATTAATTTTAAACTATTTTATAACCACTTTTCTAGAGCAGAATATGTATAATTGCCATCAGAATCTTTATCAAAATTTTACCCAGTTTGAATTTATTTTTATGTTGTCATATAATCCATGTAATTGTAAGTTTGAGAGTATAAATTAAGCTGGGATTGTGCACCATTTTCAAGTGACTCTCATTTTTCTCTATGCTAACACTGAAATAAACATTTAAATACACATAGCTCTTTACAATTCTTAAAAATTTTTAAGTATATACCTAAATATATGAATACTGGGCCAAATAATAAAAATGAAGAAGAAGAAAAAAGAGTGTAAGGGCTATGGGCATCCAAACAAATTTAATTGTATCTTAAATGACTTATTAGAAATTATATATACACACACAAAGCCATATATATATATATATATGTATATATATATATATAATTAATGTGGTTTAAAAATACATGATTTATTTGTGATATTTAAATAATGAGATCATCTAATCTAGTTACTAAGCATTCCAGTTCAGTTCTCTTTTATTATAAACAGAATGAGTATTTGACTTAGGGGTACTACAGCTTTAAGGTCTGGTTTGGTTCACTGGAGATGAATGGATATACTAAAAGCTATAGGTAAAATGCATAAGTTAGCAAATAAAAAGTGACAGAATTACTTAAGCATAAAATATGTAGTACTACAGTTCAGCATAAGAAAGATGAACCATTTATTTCAGGTAAAACAAGCGTTAAAGTCAGTGAGACAGTAAATTAACTCCCCAGTTGTTTGAGAAGATTTTTCTATTGTAATATTGGTGTGTAAATAATTTTGTCATTATTTTATTGCAAATGATGGTTTATTATTTTGCCCCAGGTCTTGTACAGAGGAAACTGTATGTAGACTTATTTCTTAAACTCCTGTGTTTCTGCTCCACACCCAACTTATCTTCCTGTCTATCACCTGTTCATTTATATAGAAGTACGAAAAAAATTATAAAAGGGAAGCACAGACTCTTATTCTTTAACAATTGATTATAGGAGAATTTTGCCCATAAATCTCCCTTTAATATGTTGAAATATCCTTTTGAACAAAAAACAATAATAAATGTAAAATAGACAGGTTTATTTCTAAAACATAGGCAGTAAAATGTCAGACATTTCTCATAGAGATATTTTTTTCTGCTATATCGCCTTGGGCAAGGGAAGCAAAAGAACAAACAAACGGGACTACATCAATTTAAAGAATTTTGAAACAGTAAAGGAATCCATAACCAAATGCAAAGATAAACCACTGAATGGGAGAACATATTTACTGATATGTCTAATAAGCATTTAATATTCAAAATTTATTTTAAAAAACTTATAAAAGTCACCTTAGCCAGTGTGGTTCAGTTTGTTAGGCATTGTCCCACAAAGTGAAAGATGGCCAGTTGAATCCCTGGTCAGGGTATATGACCTGGTTTTGAGCTTGGTCCTGGTCAGGGCATGTACAAGAAGTAACCATGTGGTGTTTCAGTCTCACATTGATGTTTCTTTCCTTCTCTTTCTCTGTCTTCTCCCCTCTCTCTAAAAATAAATAAAATCTTTTTTAAAAAGAACTTATAAAAGTCAACATCAAAAAAAGTGATCCATTTTAAAAATGGGCAAAAGACATGAACAGACACTTCTCCAAAGAGGACATGCAGATGGCCACCATAGAAATATGAACTAAAACCACAATGAGATATCATCTCACACCTTTCAGAATGGTAATCATCAATAAGTGGACAAACTACAAGTGCTGGGGAGGATATGGAGAAAAGGAAACCCTCATACACTATTGTTAGTGGGAATGCAGACTGGTGCAGCCGCTATGGAAACCAGTATGGAATTACCTCAAAAAATTAAAAATGGAACAGCCTTATGACCCAGTGATTCCACTTCTGGGAATTTATCTGAAGAAACCCGAAACACTACTTTGAAAGAATATATGTACTTCTGTATTCATTGGAGCATTATTTACAATAACCAAGATTTGGAAAAAGCCCAAGTGGATAAAATAGCTATGGTGCATTCACACAATGGAATATTACATGGCCACAAACAAGAAAATTTTACCTTTTGTGACAACATGAATGTATCTGGAGCACATCATGCTAAGAGATGGAGCAAAAAACAAACAAAAAGTAACTCACAGACATGAACAGCACTGCAGTGATTGCAGGTGGAAGGGAGAGGTAGAGGTAGAAGAGGGTAGAGAGAAGAAAAATGATCATGGAAAAGTGCAATAAAATGAAATATTCAAAAATAAATAAAATGTTTTGTGGCTACCTTATGTGTGCAACTCACTAAAACACAAACATTTTGTTACTACTATTTTAATTTACACCAAGAGGAATAAATGTACCAAGAGGAATTTATACACAAAAAGAATCAGAGAGATGTGAAAAATAAAAGAGATCATTCAAATTTATAAAAGAAGATAAGCTTAACATCAATGTTCAAGCTATCTTCACCAAAAATGTTATTGAAAGCAATTTAGAAGTAAATAATAGTTCCTAGATAGTTTTGTTATTCTAGTGAAGGATAACAAAAATTAGTTGTCTGTGTTTATGTAAGAATGTTATCAACAAAGCCAAACACATGCTCAAAATATGCACTCATTAAAAGCTGACCTCAGTGAACATTTTCAATCACACCTTCAAGCCAAATCTTGCATCATTTGCTGCAGTGAATTGGACATCTTGCCCAGAAAAACATCTTAGGTCCACATCATGCTTCTGTTTGAATAGCACCCTCTTCCAATTCTTCTATTTATAGAAATTCTTATAATTCAAGGAAGAAGCTCCTTCCAATATAATTAAGTATTCTGTTATATACTTAATACAAACAAACATTTCTAAGCATCTTCCCCTCATCCACAAGCTAACATTCTGTGATTCAAGTCTTCCTAACAGTAGCACAAGACACTTCATATAAAGTAAGGGTAAGATTTTTTGAAGCAATCACATGAGCAATGTTTGTGAAAAAAAGGTTAAATTAAATCAAGTAACTAATATTTTAAGACAAATGCAATAAGCTAGAAGATATAAATGCATTTAATTGTAAGTCAAAGTCCTCAAATTTTTAAGTAAAGAGTGAATTCAATTCAATTTAACAAATATCTATTAAATCAATACTATGCTCACAGTATTATGCTAGACATAACATTACAAAGATGAATTCATATACTTTAAAATATCCCACTTTAATGTAAGCCATTTTAGGTTAAACACAATAATTACTCCCATATTTAAACATGTTTTAAATATGGTAACTTCAGATGATGAAGCAATTCTTTGACTAAAAAGAATAAGTACTTTTTATAGAAAAGATACTATCACATTTAACTTGGCACTAATCAGCAAAAAAAAATGTGATTCATATAGTAAGAAAGAAGAGTTGGAATAATTGAATGGGCCTAAAAATATTCAGGATGCAGATACATTTTCCACACAATTACATTCAGATACAATATTATATACTTACAGTATTTGTGTTGTTTACCATATTAAAATTGTTATTCATAAAATTTTTCTTTATAAATATATCACTTAAAAATAGAGTTCTTAATTATATTGTTACATGTTCAACCATTGGCTTATTATATGAAAAAAATTCCAATTTATAACAGTAGTCAAAAGAAGTTATTGAAGTTTCAAAATACTTCTCCCAGGAGAACATTTAATATGTAAAAGATATTTGCACTTACACAATGGAATACTACACAGCAGAGAGAAAGAAGGCCCTCCTACCCTTTGCAACAGAATGGATGGAACTGGAGAGCATTATGCTAAGTAAAATAAACCAGGTGGTGAGGGACAAATACCATGTGATCTCACCTTTAAGTGTAATATAATCAACAAAAGAAAAAAGCAAACAAAATATAACCAGAGACACTGAAATTAAAAACAATCTAACAGTAGCCAGAGGGGAAAGGGGAGGGGACAATGGGAGGAAGGGTTTTCAGGGACACTATGAAGGACACATGGACAAAACCAAGGGGAGGGTGGAAGCAAGGGAGGGAGGTGGGTTTGGCTGGGGTGGGAGGAATGGTGGGGAGAAAATGCAGACAACTATAATGGAACAACAACAAAATAATTAAAAATAGATGTTTGGACTAAATATTTATACTATACTGAATGAAATTCAAAAAAGTGTGTTTTTTACTCAAAATTTTCCACCAAAGTTCCTTTTCCTTCCATGTAGGTTTCAATGGAAATACTATGTAATTATGTTTAGTTTTACATAGAGGAAATGGAAAGGAAATAATGCTTTTAAAAAGAAAAATCCAAAGACGTTTCTTACATATGTTGGTTTTCTTCATTATATAAGTTAAGAGTGTCCCCATATACCTGCTCTTAGATTTTGTATCACCAAACACAGAATTCCAGGTCACAATATACAAAGGGACTTTTTTATTCTAGTCTCCCAAGTATAAGAGCAGAGTTCTTATGCATTATTTATTTTATTGATCACTAACCATTTCCCCAAATATCTCTACAGAACTTGATTCTTATTCAAGGGACATCTAAGTAATTGACACCAAAGCCCTCATCATAGCATAGATGGTAATTGTAGATATCTTGTGGGCATTCCAGCCTCCCTGTCAATTTTCCTATGGTCTAACTTGAGCCAATAAGCTGTAAGGATAGATTAGCTTAGGGAGGTTTTTTTCATTCTAAAAACAAACAAAGAACAAACAAAAAAACTAAAGCAATAAAAAATGAACACAATTTTGTGCACAATTGAGATATGGAAAACTTGCTACCATGTTTCATGCTGTAATAAAAAATAAGAATATTCTCACACATTACGAATATCAGAGCCACCCTTGCTGGTATGGCACAGTGGACTGAGTGCTGGCCTGGGAACTGAAGGGTTTCTGGCTGGATTCCCAGTCAGGGCACATACCTGGGTTGTGGACCAGGTCTCCAGTAGGGGGCACATGAAAGGTAACCACACATTTATGTTTCTCTCCATATCTGTTTTCCTCCCTTTTCCTCTAAAAATAAACAAATAAAATCTTAGAAAAAGAGAATACAGAGCCAAGAATTGAAAGAAACTCCACAATGAAACTATTGCATTATAAAATTAATATAATTGGCCACAATATAACTGCCCATCATTTAGAACTTTTGTTTTGTCTATTGAGGGTGACAACTATCTTATTTTTTGTATTCTTTTATTAAGACATTCTCACATTTAAATCCTCACATGAAGATATGCATAATCATTTTAAAAAGAGAGGAAGGTGAGGAGGAAGCATGAGAGAGAGAGATTAATGTGAGACAGAAATGTCCATTGGTTGTCTATTATACCTGCCCTGACCAAAATTGAACCCACAAACTGGGTGTGTATCCTGATACAGGACAAACCTACAAACTTTTGGTGCATGGGACAATGTTCCAACCAACTAGGCCTCCTGATTAGGGCAATATATATATAAAATATTGTGCAATATATATATAGGCAATATATAAATATATGGCAATGTATATAATATAATTATATATATAATTATATATATTTCTGGGTCTCCTGGTTAGGGTGATGTATATATTTCTTTTTTAGAGAAGTTTAAAATTCAGAAAAAATTGATTTTTTCTTTTCTTGTAATGTCTTTCTCTGGTTTGGGTTTTAGTGTAATGGTAGCCTTATAAAATAAGTCAGGAAGTATTTGCTCTGCTTTCATCCTCTGAAAGAGACTGTAGAAAATTGCTATAATTTCTTCTTTAAATGTATGGTAGGATTCACCAGTAAATCCATCTGTGCTTCAGTGCTTTCTGTTTTGGAAAGTTATTAATTACTGATTCTATTTCTTTGATAAATGTAAGCCTATTCATATTGTCAATTTCTTCTTGTGTGAGTTTTGATGTAATCTTGTCTTTTAAGGAACTGCTCCATTTTATCCAGGTTTTCAAATTTGTGGGCCTAGTATCTTTTTATTGAATATTTTAATGTCCATAGAATCTCTAGTAATTTCCTTTCTTTTTTCATTCTTGTTTATTCTGTTTCACTTGTCACAATTTTCCCCCTTTGCTCTCCTCTGTCCAGCCACACCCAAGCTCTGTTCCCACAGTCCATCTCCACACCATTGTCCATGTCCTTGAGTAATTCATATATGCTCTTTGAGTAATCCCTCCCCCTTCTTCCCATGATTCTCCCTGTCCTCTTCCCTCCAGCAGCTGTCAGTCTGTTCCCTGCTTCCATGTCTCTGGTTCTGTTTTGCTCATTAGTTTATTTTGTTCATTAAATTCCTCTTATAAGTGACATCATATGGTATTTGTCTTCCACCAACTACCTTATTTCACTTAACATAATAGTCTCCAGTCCAATGCAAGTGTAGGAATTCTGTCTTCTTTCTTGCTACATAGTATTCCATTGTTTAAATGAACCACAATTTTTTAATCCATTCACATACACATTGGCACTTAGGCTGTTTTGAACCCTTTGCTATTGTACATGGTGCTGCTGTAAACATAGAGGTGCATAAAGTTCTCTTGAATTGGTGTTTCAAGATTCTTAGGATATATTCCCAGAAATGGGACCACTGGGTCAAAAGGCAGTTCCAGTTTTAATTTTTTTTAGAAAATTCCATACTGTTTTCCACAGTGGCTGCACCAGTATGCATTCTTATCAACAGTTCATTAGGGTTCCCTGTTCTCCACATCCTCACCAGCACTTCTGGTTTATTTATTTATTAATGATAGCTATTCTGACAGTTGTAAGGTGATATCTCATTGTGGTTTTAATTTGCATCTTTCTGATGATTAGTGATGTTGATCATTTTTTCATATGTCTATGAGCCATCTGTATGTTCTGCTTGGAGAAGTGTCTATTCAGGTCCTTTGCCCGTTTTATAATTGGATTGTTTGTCTTCTTGGTGTTGAGTCCTATGGGTTCTTTATATATTTTGGAGATTAAAACCTTATCCAGTGTATCATTGGCAAATGGGTTCTCCCATACAGTTGGTTCCCTTTTTGTTTTGATGATGGTTTCTTTAGCCATGTAGAAGGTTTTTAATTTGGTATAGTCCCACTTGTTTAATTTTTCCTTTATTTCCCTTGCCCCAGGAAATATATAAGCAAATATTACTATGCGGGATATTTAATATTTTTACTGCCTATGCTTTCTGCTATGACTTTCATGGTACCATGACTTAGCTTTAAGTCTTTTATCCATTTTCAATTTATTCTGTTGTATGGTGTAAACTGGTAGTCTAGTTTCATTTTTTTGCATTTAGCTGTCCAGATTTGCCAACACCATTTGTTTAAGATGCTATTTTTACTCCATTGTATGCTCTTGCCCTCTTTGTCAAATATTAGTTGACCATAAAGACATGGGTTTATTTCTGGGCTCTCTATTCTGTTCCATTGATCTGTTTGTCTGCTTTTATGCCAGTACCAGACTCTTTTGATTACAATGGAGTGCTTGTAATATAGTTTGATATCAGGTATTGCGATCCCTCCTATTTTCTTCTTCTTTCACATGATTGCTTTGAATATCTGGGGTCTTTTGGTGTTTGATATAAATTTTTGAAGTATTTGTTCTAGATCTGTGAAATATGTCATTGGTATTTTAATAGGAGTTGCATTGAATCTATAGATTATTTTAGGTAGTAAGGACATTTTAATAATATTAATTCTTTCAGTCCATGTACAAAATATATAGTTCCATTTATTAATGGTTTCCTCAATTTTTCTTCAGTGTTCTATGATTTCTTTTCTTAATTACTGATATTAAATTTTGTGTCTTCTCTTTCCTTCTTGGTAGCATAGCTAAAAGCTTATTGATTTTATTAATTCACCAGCTTTCAGTTTTATTGATAATTCTTAATTGATTTCCTGTTTTCAATCTCATTAATTTCTGACATATTTATTTTAACTTCTTTTTTCTGCTTACTTTGAAATTAATATGCTAATTTTTCCTAAAGGGGAATCTTATATTATAAATTTTATGTGTTTCTTCTTTCATATACATGCATTAGATAAAATAAATTCCCATCTAACCAATGTTTTTGTGCCATCCCACAAATTTTAATGTCTTCATTTATCAAAAAATCTTTAAATTTTTCTTGAGATTCTTTCTTAGACACATTTTTATTCAGAAATATGTTATTTTATTTCTATATATTTCAGATGTTCCAGTTATCTTTCTGTTATTGATGATTCCATTGTGATCTGAAGGCAGACATTGTATGCTTTCTATTTTTTGAATTTGTTAAAGTATTTTTTATGTCCCAAAATATGGCCCATCTTTGGTAAATATTCCATGTAGGCTTGAAAAAAATGTGCATTTTTCTCTTGCTAGATTAAGTGGTTCTTCAGATGTCAATTATATCTAGTTGACTGATGGTGTTGCTGAATTCCACTATTTACTTATTTTTTTTAGGCTGCTGTTTTTGTCTATTTCCAAGAAAACCAGGTGGTGAAATCTTCAACTATGATAATGATTTTATTTGTTCCCTTTGCAATTCTATTAGTATTTGCCAAACATATTTTACAGTCACATTAAGGGTTATTTCTCTTTGGAAAATTGACCCCTTTATCAGTATGCAATACTGTTCTTTAGCCTTTTTAAAAAAAAATATATATATATATTATTGATTATGTCATTACAGTTCTCTCATTTCCCCCCTTCATTCCTCTCCACCCTGCACACCCCCTCCCGCCCACACTCCCCCTCTTTAGTTCATGTCCATATATCATAAGTTCTTTAGCTGCTACATTTCCCACACTACTCTTGCCCTCTCCCAGTCTATTTTCTCCTCACTGTCTATGCTACTTATTCTCTGTACCTTCTTCCCACCCTCTTCTCCCATTCCCCTGTTGCTAACCTTCCATGTGACCTCCATTTCTGTGGCTCTGTTCCTGTTTTAGGTGACTGCTTAGTCTGCTTTTGTTTTAGGTGTGGATGTTAATAACTGTGAATTTGCTGTCCTTTTACTGTTCATATTTTTATCTTCTTTTTCTTAGGTAAGTCCCTTTAACATTTCATATAGTAAAGGCTTGGTGATGATGAACTCCTTGAATTTGATCTTATCTGAGAAGCACTTTATCTGCCCATCCATTCTGAATGAAAGTTTTGCTGGATAGAGCAGTCTTTGCTTTGGCATTGGCTTTCTCTGAAATAAATATAACTAATCTTGCTTTTCTTTGATTGGAATTAGCATGGTATATATTTCTCAATCTACTTACTTTTAATCTATGTGTGATTTATTTTTAAAGTGTGATTTCTGTAATATCACGTATTTGTGTTTTTTATTTAATCTTTATTGCATTTTTCTATTACCATTTCGTACACTTAAAACCCCTCCCCCAGCAACCACCCCACTATTTTTCATGACCAAGTGTCATTTCTCCTTTTTGCTCAATCCATCAACTGCCTCAAATCCCACCCCCATAGCTGTCATCCTGCTCTTCACCAATAAAACTATCTCCATTTTTGTTATTACTTAAGTTTGTTCTTAAGATTCCACATATGACTGAAATCCTATGGTATTTTTCTTTCTCTAAATGGCTAATTTCACTTTGCATAATGTTCTCCAGGTCCATCCATACTGTCACAAAGGGTAAAATGTTCTTCTTTTTATGGTGGAGTAGTATTCCACTGTGTAAATATATCATTGTTGTTTTATTCATTCATCTACTGATGGACACTACAGCTGCTTCCATATCTTGGTGACTGTAAATAAAACTGCAATGAATATAGGAGTGCTTATGTTTTTTCAGGTTAGTGTTTGGGGCTTCTTTGGATATATTCCCAGAAATGGGATCACTGGGTCAAATGGCAGATCCATTTTTAATTTTGGGGGGTATCTCCATAACCCTTTCCATCATAGCTCTACTGATCTGTACTCCCACCAACAGTGTACTAGGGCTTTCTTTTCTCTGTATCCTTGCCAGCACTTGTTATTTGTTGATTTATTGATAATAGCCATTCTGACAGGAGTGAGGTGATAATTCATTGTGGTTTCAATTTACATTTTTCTGATGATTAGTGATGGCGAATGAGCATCTTTTCATAAATCTATTGGCCATCTGTATGTGCTCTTCAGAGAAGTTTCTATTCAGGTCCTTTGAACATTTTTTAACTGGGATGTTTGATTTTTTAGATGTTGAGTTTTGTAAGTTCAGTATGAATTTTATATATTAGCCTCTTGTCAGATGTATTGGCAAATATGTTCTCCCATACTATGGGTTGTTATCTACTTTGTTGATTATTTCCTTTGCTGTGCAGGGATATTTTAGTTTGATGTAACAATTATATGCCAACAACCTGGAAAAAAAGGACAAATTACTAGAAACATACAAACTTGCAAAACCAAAATCAAGAAGAAACTGAATGGACAGATCACATACAGCAAAATTGAAGCAAAAAAAAAAAAGACTCAAAAAAACTCCCAACAAATAAAAGCCTTGGATCAGATGACTTTGCAAGTGAATTTACCAACATTTTGAGAAGTAACACCTCTCCTCAAACTATTTCATAAGGAAGAAAGCCTCACAAACTTCTTTTACAAGGCCAGCATTATCATGATTCCAAAAGCAGATAAAGACTCTAAAAAGAAAATAAATTATCCGCCAATAACCCTGATGGACATAGATGCTAAAATCCTCAACAAAATATTAGCAAACTGAATACAACAGTGCATCAAAAAGGTCAAAAACCATGATCAAGTGGGATCTATTCAAGGAATGCAAGGTTGGTACAACATATGCAAATCAAAAAATGTGATTAACCAAATAAATAAAATGAAAAATAAAAACTACATGATCATATCAATAGAGGCAGAAAAAATCATTTAATAAAATTCAGTACCAATTTACAATAAAAACTCTCAGCAAAATAATGGTAGATGGAACATACCTAAACATAATCAAAGCCATATATGACAAACCCACTGCCAACATCATACTAAACAGGAAAAAAATACAAATATTTCCTTTAAATAGGGAACAAGACAGGGATGTCCACTTTCATCTCTCTTATTCCACATACTACTGGAAGTCCTAGCCACAACAGACAAGAAGAAGAAATAAAAGGCATCCAAATTGAAAAGGAAGAAGTAAAATGGTCATTATTTGCAGATGACATGGAGAACCACAAAGATTCCACCAAGAAACTGCTAGAGCTGATTAATTCAGAAAAGTAGCAGGACACAAAATTAATATTCAGAAATAAGTAGCACTTTGACATGTTTATAATGAACTAACAGAATGGGAAATTAAGAAAACAATCCCATTCACAATTGTTTCAAAAAGAAGAAAATACCTAGGAATAAATCTAACCAAGGATGTAAAAAATCTGTGCTCAGAAATCTATAGAACACTGAAGAAAGAAATTAAGAAAGACACAAATAAATGGAAGCATATACTGTGTTCCCAGATTGGAAGAATTAACATCATTAAAATGACCATGCTACCCAGATCAATCTATAAATTCAACACAATTTCTATCAAGATTCCAATGGCATATATCACAGAACTAGAACAAATATTTCAAAAAATTATATGGAACCACAAAAGACTCTGCACAACAACAGTGATCCTGAGAAAGAAGAACAAAGTTGGAGGAATCATGCTACCTAATATCAAATTATACTATAAGGCTGTAGTAATCAAAATAGCATGGTATTGGCATAAAAACAGACACAGAGAGGAACAGAATAGAGAACTCAAAAATAAACCCACACTTTTATAGTTAGTTAATATCTGACAGAGGAAGCAAGCACATACAATGGGCTAAAGATAGTTTAGTCAATAAATGGTGTTGAGAAAATTAGACAGATATGTGCAGAGAAATGAAACTAAACACTTTCTTCCACCACACACAAGAATAAATTCAAAATGGATTAAAGACTTAAATGTTAGTCCACAAACTATAAAAATCATAAAATAAAAATTCCTCAAAATCTAAGACATAGCTTGTAGCAATATTTTATCATACATATCTCCCAAGGCAAGGAAAGCAAAAGAAAAAATGAGAATATGAAATATTTGGGTCTTGTTTTTGATCCACTCTGACAATGTTTGTCTTTTAATTGGTGATTTTACACATTGATGTTTGGAGTGATTTTTTTAAAGAGTAATAATAGCAATTTTTTATTTAGTTGTTGTTCAAGTACAGTTATCTGTCTTTTACTCCCATTCCATTCCACTCCCCAAGTGCTCGCCACCTCCCTCCCATTTCTACCCTCCTTAGTTTTGCTCTTCTTTTTCAAAAGTGCAGCAGGTATGCAGGGTCGTTTATAGTTCCATATAAATTTTTGAAGTGTTTGCTCTATGTCTGTGAAATAAGCCATTGGTACTTTAATAGGTCTTGCATTGAATCTGTAAATTGCTATGGATAGTATGTACATTTTGATTATGCTAATTCTTCTAATCCATGAACATGATATATGTTTCCATTTGTTTGTGTCTTCCTTGATTTCTTTCTTCAGTGTTGTGTAATTTTCTGCATATGGGTCTTTTATCTCCTTGGTTCGGTTTATTCCTAGGTATTTTATTTTTCTTTTTGCTATATCAAATGGGATTTTTTTTTATTTCTGCTTCTGCTGTTTCACTGTTGGTATACAAAAATGCCTTTGATTTCTGCATATTGACTTTGTACCCTGCAGTTTTACCAAATTCATTTATTAGGTCGAGCAGTTTTTGGGTGGAGTCTACAGGATTTTCTGTGTGCACTATCATGTCATCTGCAAGTAATGATAGATTTGTTTCCTCTTTTCTGATTTGGATGCCTTTTATTTCCTTTTCCTGTCTGATTGCTGTGGCTAGGACTTCCAATACTATGTTGAATATAAGTGATGAAAATGGACAACCTTTCTTGTTCCTGATCTTGGTGGAAAATCTTTTAGTTTTTGTCCATTGAGTATGATGTTGGCCATAGGTCTCTCATATATGGCCTTTATTATGTTGAGGAATGCTCCCTCAATTCCCATTTTGCTGAGTGTTTTTATCATAAATGGGTGCTGTACCTTGTCAAATGCTTTTTCCGCATCTATTGATATGATCATGTGTTTTTGTCTTTGTTTTGTTTATGTAGTATATTACATTTACTGATTTGCGAATGTTGAACCATCCTTGCATCCCTGGGATGAATCCCACTTGGCCATAGTGGGATCTTTTTAATGTATTGTTGGATGTGGTTTGCCAATATCTTGTTGAGGATTTTAGCATCTATGTTCATCAGCGATATTGTCCTAAAGTTTTCTTTCCTGGTTGTGTCTTTATCTGGTTTTGGGATTAGGATTATGTTGGCTTCATAAAATGAGTTTGGGAGTCTTCCATCATTTTGATTTTTTTCAAGTAGTCTGTGAAGGATAGGGGTTAGCTCTTCCTTAAATGTTTTGTAGAATTTTCCATTGAAAATATCTGGTCCAGGGCTTTTGTGTGTTGGTAGTTTTTTGATTACTGCTTCAATTTCTTCTGCTGTTATTGGTCTGTTCAGGCTTTCTGCTTCTTCTTCATTCAGTTTTGGAAGATTATATTTTTCTAGAATTTTGTCCATTTCACCTAGGTTTTCAAATTTCTTGGCATACAGTTCTTCATAGTAATTTCTTACAAACCTTTGTATTTCTGTGTTGTCAGTTGCCATCTCTCCTCTTTCATTTCTGCTTGTAATTATTAGGATCCTCTCTCTTTTTTTTCTTGATGAGCCTGCTTAAAGGCCTGTTAATTTTATTTATGTTTTCAAAGAACCAGCTCCTTGATTCATTGATCCTTATTATTGTGCTTTTGGTCTCTATTTTATTTAATTCTGCTCTGATCTTGGTTATTTCCTTCCTTCGACTAGCTCTGGGTTGTCTTTGTTGTTGTTCCTAGAGTTCTTGTAGTCGTAGGGTTAGGTTGTCTGAAATGTTTCTATCTTTTTTAGGTAGGCCTGTATTGCTATGAACTTCCCTCTCAGGACTGCCTTTGCTGTGTTCCATAAATTTTGAGTTGTTGTGAGTTCATTTTAATTTGTTTCCAGAAACTTTTTTATTTCTTCCTTGATTTCATTCTTGACCCATTCATTGTTTAATAACATGCTATTCAAACTCCATGATTTTGAGTGTTTCAGGGTTTTTCTCTTGTGGTTAGTTTCCAGTTTCATTCCCTTATGGTCAGAGAAAATGCTTGGTATGATTTCAATTTTCTTGAATTTGTTGAGACTTGTTTTGTGTCCTATCATGTGTTCTATCTTTGAAAATATTCCATGTGCATTTGATAAGAATGTGCATTTAGCTTCTCTGGAATGAAGGGCTCTATATATATCAGTTAAGTCCATTTCATCTAGGGCTTTGTTCAATCTCACAATATCTTTGTTGATATTTTGTTTGGAGGATCTATCCATTTGTGCAGTGGGGTGTTAAAATCCCCTACTATAATTGTGTTGCTATCAATATCCTTCTTGAAGTTCTCTAAGATTTTCTTTATGTATTTGGGTGCTCCTACATTGAATGCATAAATATTTACAATGTTTATGTCTTCTTGGTGGATTCTTCTCTTGAGTATTATGAAGTGACCTTCTGGGTCTCGCTTTATGGCCCTTTTTTTGAAGTCTATTTTGTCTGATATGAGTATTGCTAGCCCAGCTTTCTTTTCCTGTCCATTTGCTTGGAATACTTGTTTCCAGCCCTTTACTTTCAATCTGTGTATGTCTTTTGTCCTCAGGTGGGTCCTTGTAGGCAGCATATGTGTGGGTCATGCTTTCTTATCCATTCAGCTATTCTGTGTCTTTTAATTGGAGCCTTTAATCCATTTACATTTAAGGTTATTACTGATAGGTTCTTATTCATTGTCATCTTTGTACCTGTGTTCCTCTCTCTCTGTATTTCTTATCCTCCCTTTTCTTAAAGCACACCCTTTAGCATGTCTTGCAGAGCTGGTTTGGTGGAGGTGCATTCTTTTGACTTCTTTTGTTTGGAAAGCTCCTTATTTGGCCTTCTATCTTGATTGAAAGTCTTGCAGGGTAAAGTATCCTTGGTTGTAGTCCTTAGTCATTACTGGGAATATTTCTTGCCATTCTCTTCTGGCTTGAAGCATTTCCATTGAGAAGTCAGTTGCTAACCTTATCAGGGCTCCCTTGTATGTTATTTCCTTCTTCTCTCTTGCTGCCTTTAAGATTCTCTCTTTGTCTTGGAATTTTGCCATTTTTATTATGTTGTGTCTTGGAGTGGGCATTTTTGGGTTCCTCTTGATAGGAACTCTCTGTGTTTCTTGGATTTGTGTGACTTTTTCTCTCATCAGATTAGGGAAGTTTTCCATCATTACTTTTTCAAATAGGTTTTCTATCCCTTTTTCTTCTTCTTCTCATTCTGGTATCCCTATTATTTGGATATTATAATGTTTCATATTGTCTTGTATTTCTCTTAATCCCTCTTCATTTTTTCTGAGCCTCTTTTCCTGCTCTTTCTGGGTTTTTTTTTTTTTTTTTTCTATTTTGTCCTCCAGCTCGCTGATCTGATCTTCTGCTTCATCTATCCTGCTTTTGATTCCTTCTACTGTGTTCTTCAGTTTAGATATTCTATTCTTCATTTCCTCTTGGCCTTTGTTGATATTTTCTCTTTCCTTTTTCATATTGATATAATTTTCAGTGATCATTGTAGCTTC
>PVKM010003625.1:43497-56545 GCA_004027735.1 Carollia perspicillata | reverse complement strand
ATATGCAGCAACTTGCAGTTTCCCTGCAATAGTTGAGTGAAATTTGTCTCACTGTCTCAGCTGTTGGGTTGCCCCCTGTTGGAGTCCCCTTCAGGTCCTTTCACAGTTCTAAGTTTTTCTCTCGCTTGTGGGTATTACAAAAAAAAGGAAAAAAAGTGGCAGGAGAAGTAAGAAAGGAGAAATAAAATTTGAAATAAAGTGTGCAGTACTAAATCAAGAAAGAAGGGAAGAGAGGAAAAGCAATTGGAGTAAAACAGTAGTGAAAATTTTAAAAATAATAATAACAAAAAGATTATTTAAAAAAACAGCATTAAAAAAAAACAAAAAACAACACACACAAAAACCGCACCTCTTGTTGGTTTCAAACTGGCCAAACCCATTTTTCTGGTCTTGCTGGCTGCAGAAGGCTGGGGAGTGATTGGTGTGGTGATTCTCCCCTCCTGACATTCCCCCAGCCTGCCTTCCAAGCACTGTCCCAGCCACCAGTCTGACTCCTTTCCCCAATATCCTCGACATGGGAGTCCTGGTTCTCTTCCGAGCGCTTCTTCCAGTGGTCACCACCAGACGCTGGGGTGCAGGGTTGCCCACTCAGTTAGGGCGGCGCCAAATGCCTCCCTTCCCAGCAAACCTGGGCCCAAACGCCTCCCCTCCCAGTGCTACTGGGATGGAGTCACTGTGCCTTCCCCCCACGCCCCGCTGGGCTGGGAGTCAGCCTCGGGGGCCATCACAGCAGATTCCCCAGCCCCTCTGTTTAATAAATTCCTCCTATTCAAGTCTGACACCCCATGTAACCCAATTCTCCAGGCAGCCGGTGACTTTCGGAGTCATTGTGCGATGCAGCCCAGTCCTCAGCTCTCCCTAGCTGGCGCCCACAGACTTCGAGAGTAATCACAGCTTTGTGTGTTTTGCCTCTTCCTCCTTATTCCCCTCTCCGTGACCAGAGCTCTGCTGGTGTTGCTCCAACCCTGGTCTGTTGGGGAGGGAGGGAGCAGGTGACCCAGCTCTCTCCCAAGGATTTCGGCAGGCCCTCCGCTTTCAAGCAGTCTGTGGTAGACCGAGTGCCCGCTCTGTGCACCGGGCACTGAGCGCCGGGCCTGGGGCTACAAACTCGCCCAGTCCCTGCGCTGGTCCCCGGGACCTTACTGTCCTGAAATCTCCTTCTTACCGTCTGGTTTCTGGTTTTTCAGTGTCCGCTACAGCTTTGTGGATTCTTATTTTCAAATACGCTCCACTACTGTTGTCTGTCTGCTATGTTCCTCCGTGGATTAGCCAGTTTTTCCTCCTGTGTGTAGGGGGAAGTGAAATCCACTCCCTCCTACTCCGTCGCCATCTTCCTTCTCCTCGATAAGTTATTGTTAAGTTAAACCATTAGATGGGAATTGCCTTATTTTCCTACCAAGAAACTAGAACACTACTTGCATCCATACCCATTTTCTTCCTTTTCCAACTAAGGAAATGTGCCTCATTCTAACCAAGGTCAGTATTTACATGTATGGATTGGATCACATCCCTCCTTGCCTTCTCAAGAACTTTGCAGTCAGAGCAACAAACTTACCCTGTCCCCATATCCCTCTCAGTTGCTGCCATGCTTCATGCCTTCTACTTACTAACCCATTCTAATCTGATTTTTACTTCCACTATTCAATGGTTCTTGACAGAGTCAGTGACTTTTTTAAACATCATTTTTGAAATATGATGTACATACCATGAAAGTTACACATTTAAAGTGTACGTGTACAATTCAGTGGTTTTAGTATTTTCAGAATTGTTTGATCATCACTACAATCTAAGATGTAGAACGTGTTTATCACCCCAAGAAGAAACCCCTTACCATTTAGCAGATCTTCCCTATTCACCTTAGCCCTCAGCCCTAGGCTACCCCACTACTCTACTTTCTATTTCTATAGATTTTCCTACTCTGGACTTTTCATATAAGTGGAATCATTCAATATGTTGTCTTTTGTGACTGATTTCTGTCACTTACCATATGTTTTCAAGGTTCATCCACATTGTAGCATGTATCAATACTTCATTCCTTTTTGTTGCATGAATATACTGCCTTTTATTTATCTATAAACAGTTGATGGACATTTGGTTGTTTCTGCTTTTTGGCTATTATGAATAATGCTGCTGTGAACATTCATGGACCAGTTTTGTGTGGAAGTATGTTTTTACTTCTCTTGGATATATGCCTGTTAGTGGAATTGGTGAGCCATGTAGTACTTCTGTGTTTAACGTTTTCAGGAACTGTCGAAACCACTGCGCCATTTTACATTCCTACCAGAAGTATATGAGAGTGTCCTCTATGCCGATTTTTCTACACAGTCACCAACACTCGTTATTTATTACCTCTCTCTCTCTCTCTTTTAAATCATAGTCATCCCACTTGGTGTGAAATGGTATCTTATTGTGATTTTGATTGGTGATGTTGGGTATCTTTTGTGCCTACTGACCATTTACATATCTTCTTTGAAAAAGACAGCTATTAATATTCTTTGCCCATTTATAAACTGGGTTGTCTTTCTATAATTGAGTTATAAGAGTTCTTTACATATTCTAGTCCCTCTAGACTATTTGATGAGATACTGGTCCCTCATCAGATATGATTTGCAAATATTTCCTACCATTTTGAGTTGTCTCTTCACTTTCTTGATTTGTGGTCCTATTTAATTCTTTTTATTTTGTTTTTGGTGTCATGTTTAAGAAAACCATTGCCTAATTTGAGGTCATGAGGTTTTACTCCTATGTCTTCTTTTGAGATATTTATAGTTTTAGCTCTTACATTTAGGACTATGATCCATTTTAAGTAAATTTGTATATATGGTGTAAGGAAAGAGTTTAAGTTGATTATTTTGCTTGTGGATATCCAACTGCCCCAGCACCACTTGTTGAAAAGACAGTTCTTTCCTCCAGTGAATTGTCTTGGTACCCAGTGCGTGATGATTTATATGTTATTAAATTCAACATCCATTTTCCCCTTATCTTATTTGACCTCTCAGCAGTAGGGACATAGTTGACCATTCCCTCCTTTACATACTCTCTCTTGGTTCTCCTTTTACTTATCTTAATATTTCTTTTCAGTTTTTATAGCTTCCTCATATTCTACCAAGCTTTTCAATGTTGGGTTTTTAGTTACTGTTGCTGTGTAACAAAACAGCACAAAACTTAGTGGCATAAAACAATCATTTACTATGCTCAGAGTTTCTTTGGGCCAAGAATTCACAATGGACAAAGCAGGGGCAGCTCATCTCTGTTCTATGATGTCTGGGGCCTCAGCTGGAGAATTCAGGCTGAAGACTGGTATCGTCTGAAGGCCTGTGCCATTGCTTGTCAGGCAGTTGAGAATAGCTACTGAATGATATGATAGCCTTAGTTCATCTCACCAAGGTCAGGTCCAGGTGCAGGTGAGATTCCTTAGGTATAATTTCTTGATGTTAGCTCCTTGAATATAATTCCACTTGATTTGAAAACTTGGGGACTAAAGAGGCAAATTACCCCTCACCCCACCACTACCCAACATAAAATGGTGAGGGATAAGATAACCTTCCTATTTCAAAAGGGTGAAAACAGAGGCACAGAAAAGTCACTGGGCCATAGCAATTCTCATTCTATAGTTTTAAATACCATCCATACATTCATGACTCCCAAGTATCCTAACATCTCAGAGCTCTACGCTAGAACACATAACTAACCATTTGACACCTTCACTGGGACATTGTAGATATTTCCAACTTAATACGCTCAAATGAACTCTCGTTTTCTATTTTAACTCTTCCTGGTTTCTCCATTTAGGTGAATGGTGCCACTATGTACCTAGATGCTCAGATCAAAAATGAGGGTTCAGCCTCAATTCTTTTCTCTCTTTTACTTCTACATGCAATAATTAGCAAGTTCTACATTTTCTTTCTCCAATATACACTCATTTTTTTACATCTCATTTGGATTACAGCAGTTTCCTTATTGGCCACTCTCCTTCATTCCTGCTGCCTTCCAGTTTCCTTTGCCGGAGCAAGGCAATATTTTAATTAATATTACCTTAATAATATTTAATATTTTAAGTAATATTTTAATGAGTGTAATTCTCTTGCTCACAATATTCAGTGACTTCCCATTGCACTTTGTGTAAAATCCAAATTTGTTACCATGGTCTAAAAGGTACGTGTAACTGATCTGTGCCTGTTCCTCTGACCATGGTCTCTGCCATTTCCCCCCTCATGCACTATACTTCATTTTCTCTGGGCTTCTTTCCATTCCTTAAACATACCAAACTCCCAGAAAGGTTCTGTACACATGCTGTTTTCTCTGCCTGGAGTATTCTCTCCAAAATTCCCACCTCCACATAACTGAGGCTTTCTCATCCTTAAAGTTAGGGCATTCCTGACCATTATAAGTAGGTACCCTTCTCTTATTCTTTCACTGTATTCTGTGTGTTTCCTTTATAAAACTTGCCCCAATTTTAAGTTATACCATATTTGTTTACTTATCATATGTCTCTATTTAGACTGTACACTCTACTAGGTCAGGGGCTATTTCTGCGTTGTTCGCCAGGATATACACTCAGTGCATACAGAGTGCCTGGCTCATAATATGCACTCAATAAATATGTGTTGAATATTGTTTAAAGGTATAATTTTGTTTTGAGGTAATGAATTAATAAGTAATTATTAATATTGTTGAATGTATTATTTCTTAACTCTTACTGAAATAGCCTTTTGTTTTTCTCTTTCAGTAACTGCCCTTCCTTTTTGGCTGCTGCTTTAGCCAGAGCCACATCAGATGAAGTCCTTCAGAGTGATCTTTCTGCACATTACATCCCAAAGGAAACAGATAGCACAGAAGGGACTGTGGGTGAGTACCGTTCCACATTATTTGTTTGAAAATATTAAAATCCTCTCATGTGTAGTGATCCACAGAAAATGTCTGCCAAATACTAACTCTAATTATGATTACCTACTGATTAATTGTATACTGGTAGCGAGAGGAAGAAATGCAAAAAAATTCTTTTTTCAAACTAATAAAAGGAGGAAAAGACAGAAAGCTACAGGTATATTTTGAAAATATGTCAAGGTAATTGTAGAAAGATACCATCATAAGAGGATATTATCATTAATAACTAGACAATGGGAAGAGTAAAGTGAGGAATGTGAAGGCACAGAAAAGATGAGTGAGGGAGAGGAGAGTTTGAGCAAAACCTATTTAAAATTTTAGCTTACCTTTAAGATTCCAAGTTAAAAAAAAGTCACATATAAAAACTCAGGAAACCTCATTAATTATACTAAATTTTATAAAAAATACAGCCCTTTATGAAAGCAACACAAAATGTGATTTAATTGCATGGCATTGTGCTTCTTTTTTCCGGGCAAATTATGAGACTTTATTTATTAAAGAAGGCATATTTGTTAATGTATTAGACTTATACATATTTGACAGGCCCTAAAGACATACTGATTTTTATAAAAATTAGGGAATTACTACTCAAAACTGTTAAGGAATTTTAATATTCCATTCTATTTTTTTTAAGCATTTGCCTTTAAACATGGGCATAAGGAGCAAAGCATACATTAATGAATCAGAGTGGCTGGATTCCAGAGAATCTGAGGGAGGTATAACAGTAAACATTCCTGTTCTTCCTTTATCTCTCTAGATCATTTTTTAAAGATTTTATTTATTTGTTTTTAGTGGAGAAGGGAAGGAGAAAGAGAGGGAGAGAAGCATCAATGTGTGGTTGCCTGTCATGCGCCCCCTACTGGGCACATGGCCCACAACCCAGGCACGTGCCCTGACTGGGAATCAAACCGGCAACGCTTAGGTTTGAAGGCCTGCACTCAAGCCACTGAGCTACACCAGCCAGGGCTCTCTAGATCATTTTTGACAGAGAACTGGTAAAGAGGGAATTCCTCTGCTTGTTTTTATTGAGAGTGATTGATTCACTTGGAACCAGATTATTCCAGAGGCAAGTCAGTTGTAATTCCTGCTACAAAGCATTGGTCTTTCCTGTGGTCCTGATGCATGAAGTAAAAGTCCTCTAATGACAAAGAGAAGGGAGATTAAATTCTGCTTCATTGCAGCCGGGTGACTCAGCTCCAGCTCAGTACAGTGACATTAAGATTCATGAGTAATTCCCCTAACTGGTGTGGCTCAGTGGGCTGGGCATCATCCCACAAACCAAAAAGGTCACTGGTTCAATTCCTGGTCAGAGCACACATCTGGGTTGCAGGCCAGGTCCCCAGTTGGAGTGTGAGAGGCAACCAATCAATGTTTCTCTCAAGCATCAATGTTTCTCTCTCTCTCTCTCCCTTCTCCTATCTATCTATCTATCTATCTATCTATCTATCTATCTATTGATCTATCAATAAAAAATCTATTTTTAAAAAAGTGAAGGAAGCTGCCAAATTGTTTTTAAAAAGTATGAGTCATTTACAGCTGTTAGGGAGTATACTACTACTTTGAACAATTTTCTCTTTTTCACACTCTTTTTAATTTTATTTTCTATTTCAAGCAGCAGTTATTTATATACTAATTTTCTATACCATTCTCTGCAGAAGGAGAACACTTCAAGTAGCAAGATGGAAGTGTTGCCCTACATGCCTACTTTGTAAGAATTTTCTGGCACCCCTGCCCCCTAAGATAGCAAAAGTGAAATGAAGGTTTTTTTTTCTTTTGGTGGGTATTACTGATCATTTTGATTTTATATCTTTCCAAGAAATTATAATAATTCAAGACTATTTGGAAGTCTTTAATCTGTTTAACCCACAGGTGGCAAACACAAGGCCTTCGGGCCGAATCTGGCCCTCCACCTTGTTCTGTCCGGCTCGGCACCTTGTTTTTACCCGGCAGCAGTACCGAGCTCTCGCTTCCTGTTAAGGAGTAGTTACATTTATACAGTCCTAAATTACATGCAGCCCTCTAAAAGCAACCTTGAGGCTGATGTGGCCCCCAGTGAAAATGCATTTGACACCCCTGGTTTAACCCAAATCATTCAATGTGAACTGCACTGAGGAGAATGTCTACAGGGCACGTTGTATTTCTCCATATATCAGAGTGGGAAGTGAACACACTGCAGAAGGCCTGCTGTTACTGCTGAAAGGCACTGAAGTCCCCACTGAAATGCCTTTTGTCTTTAAAAAACTCTCACCAAACCATTATTATATGAAATGTCGAAGGGACTTACTTATTTAAGAGGATCAAAACTATGAACAGTAAAATGGCAATAAATACATACTTGCCAACAAATGTATCTAGAAAACAAACTAAGCAAATAAGAAGAACAAAGATGAATCACGAATATGGGGAGCATTTTGATGGTTGCCGGATGGGAAGAGAATAGAGGAACAGGTGACGGGGTGAGGGGTTTAAAAAGTACAGTTAGGTAGTCACAGAATAGCCACGGTGATGTAAAGTACTGTATAGGAAATGGAGTAACCAAAGAGCTTATACACATGACCCATGGACATGAACAATGGGAGGGGGATTGTCTGGGGGGGTGGGAGGTACTGGGTGGAGGTGGGGGCAAAGGGGGAAGAATTGGGACAACTGTAATAGCATAATCAATAAAATATAATTTAAAAAATCCTTAAAGTTCTTCTCATGTTTCTATCATCCCTAATAGAAGGTTTGCTAAACAACCTTGCATATCTGTTGGTACAAATTTAGTTGAGATGTAATGCCTGTCCAGACAACCTAAAATCAATTTGAAATATCCCAATATAAAAAATTAGAAACAAGAAGGGAGAAATGATCACTAATACAGAGGAAATGAAAAGAATTATTAAAATATTACGTGGATAAATTTGAAAACCTGGGTACTTTCTAGAAAAGTACATATTAACAAACTTTACCTAAGAAAGACAACATCGGGAAGATTGTTAAGGAGCTAGCTACCTTCACAAAAGAAAAAGGAGTAGGTGATTGTATAGGTAAACAATTTCAAATGATCAAAGACAGATAATTCCAGTTCTTTTTAAAATAAATTAATTTTATAAAAAAGGAAAAAATTTTTACAACATAACAGTGATACTGAAACTTAGACCAGTGGTCTGAGACAAAATTTAAAAAGGAAATGAGAGCTCAACTTTAGTACCCAATGTTAAATATAGTAAGTACAACACTGGTAACATTGAGTACAATAGTCAATTCATTTGATGAAGATTTTATTGAGAGCCTACCATATACTTAGCACTGTGCTGGTGAAACATCAGTGAACAACAAAATTTATGTTAATAGCCAAAAGAAAAAAACCAGAATAATCTCTAAAGATGCCCAAAAAAGCATTTGATAAAATTCAGTAGCTCTTAATTTTAAAATATAGTTAATTAAGTAGAACTAGATGGACACATCTTGGAAATTGTAGCAAAGAATCTGGCTGAAACCAAAATCTAGCATTTATGTTTAATGTATGTACATACCCCAGAGTATTTTGGTTGCCAAGAGGCCACTAGCACACTCACACAGGCTTCAGCAGAATAGAACTTACTGGCTGCCCTTCAGGGTAAGGGCTACACAGCTAGATTCAAGGCTTCGCATGATGTCATCGGAGCCTGGCGTTTCTCCAACTCACAGCTCTACTCTCTTTCATTTTGATTTTATTTCCAGGCTCCATGCAGTGTCAAGACGACTGTTAGGAGCACCAGGTCTTCATCTGCCCAGGTTCAAATCAAGCAGGAAAATAAGTATAATTTTCCTCAGTTGCTCTTATGTAAGTCACAAGATGTACTCTAATCAGCCGAGCTTGGATTAATTTCCCATTCCTGAACCAATCATGAGCATAGGGATATGATTTTCTAATTGCCTGGGCCTCCAGATGCACATGGCCTGCGAGTAGAGAAGGAGTCTTCCTGGTAGAAAGGGAAATGTTTTCTAGGTGGCAAATAACACATTAAAGCAAAGTTCAGATTCAAAATAGCAAATAAATAAAATAAAATAATGAGGAATAAATTCATTAAGAAATATGAAGGACCTATGTTAAAACTCTATTGAGCAATATAAAAAAGGATTTAAATTAGTGAAACCATATAGCTTGTTGCTGGAGAAACTCAGTAGGAAAAAAATGTCATTTTCTCCCAAATAACTTTATCAATTCAATGTGATCCTAAACACAATAGCAACCGATTTCTCCCCTAACAGTTGGCAAAATAATTAGGAAGTTCATCTAGAAGAATAAACACATCAAAGCAAAGTGACATCTTTTAAAATTAAGGATAGTATGCCCTGGCTGGTGTGGCTCAATGGATTGAGCCTGCAAACTGAAAGGTCGCCTGTTGATTCCCAATCAGGGCACACACCTGGGTTGCAGGCCGGGTCCCCAGTAGGGGGCGTACGAGAAGCAACCGATCCATGTGCACATTGTTTCTCTCCCTCTCTTTCTCCTTCCCTTCCCTTCTCTCTAAAAATAAATAAAATCTTTATACAAAATAAAATTAAGAATAATAGGCAGGAAAACTAGTCCGTGTGATAGTCTTATGTATAAAGTCACAGTAATTTTAAAAGAATGGCACTGTTGTAGAAACAGATGGAAAGATCAGTGGATTAGAATAGGTGATCAAGGAGCATACAAATACTCTAACATTTTAGTGGTTATATAATTTTTATAAGTTTGCATGTTCATTTATTCCATAAACATCTAATGAACCCTGCTATCTGCTAGGTACTATACTATGACTAATCAAGGAAAATTAAGAAACAGTTTCTATCTGCAGACTAATTTAGGAAATGTAGAACATGGGTGTTAGAGTCAGATATATCTGGGATTGAGAATGGTTTTATCTGTTTGTGAAATGTTCTGGAGACATAGAATGTAGCAAATACCCCCAAAATACTACCTATTTTAGAGGCCGTGGTAAGAGCTTTAAAAGATGAGGTGAACAAATAGGAGTGAGAAGATAAAGGAAGGATTAACTGGGAGGGCAGTAATGGGCAGTTCTGGTGTTTTACTAAATATTAGCAGAAGCTGGTATTGCTTCCCCTAACCAATTTAATCTGTCTACACCGGCACTGTCCAGTAGACAGCACAGTGATGGAAGTGTTCTCTACCTGTGTTGTTGAGTGAGATAGCCACGGGTTATATGCAGTTATTGAGCACCTGAAATATCACTGATATGACCAAAATGGTGAATTTTAAATTTTATTTAATTTTAATTAAGTAGCCGCATGTAGCTAGGAAGCTACCCTATTGGGCAATCTAGGTCTATATAAGAAGAGTAATATATAAATCAAAGAATGGTATGATGGTTTATATTATTATCTGGGAATGTGGTAACTATCATGATAGTTAATCAGTTATTTGTTTCACCCAACTCTATTCTCCATCAAAGTTTCTGAATTCATTTATCATTCTGCCTTCCTCTCTTGTGACTGAGTCAAATACACACCCAAATGCAAGGTCCAGATGAGTTGGAGTGATACAAGTAGGTAATTTCTGGCTGAAAGAGACAATCTCTGGCAACTGGTGCTTAAAAAAAGAGAGATTGGAGTTGCTTAAACCAGTCAAAATGTGGGGTTGTCTCTTGGCCTCAGTTTCCCTCTTATACACATTTCCTCAGGTTTTATGTGTTCTTTGAAATTCTTTTCTTTCAAATGTGCCCTTTTTTAGTTATATAAAAATGTCAGTGGGACATAGCCACAAAACATGGTTTACCACCCTGTATTATGTTAATGAGAAAAAAAAGCAACGAAAACCTTTAGGTCAGTTTCTGAACATTTTAAAAAGAAATTTGAATAAGAAAACTGGTAGCTGTAGTCACAGATTTAGGCAGTGGCAGAGCGAGGAGTATAAAATGAGACCCTTAAGTTCCCAGGCCATTCTAAGAACACACAGTCCTCCTCTGGGATTTGTGTTGTGGATTGCAGGCGGCATGCATAGCCATTGCCCATCTGGCACACATTTTCTCAGGCTGTCAAGCTATATCTGACTTAGTAATTGAGAATTCTAATTTTTTTTAAACCTAGGATGTAGGAAGAACCTCTAAAACACTGGCCCGAAAAAACCTAATCTCCCTTTGGTTATTTTGGTAGCTACAACTTGAATAGAAGACAACTTGAGTGGAGATGATAGGAGACAATCTGGGCAATACTAGTCAGTGTTGCTTAAGCTTTCGTTCCCATCTGTCCATACACTGAGGGATGCAAGTCAGCCTCAGAAATCAGTTAGTAGGCTCCAATTACTAGGTCAGGTAGTAGACTTAATAGTCCAGGGTAAAGAATTCTGATTGCTATCTCTTTTTTCGATCCAAGGTTACACATATAGACAGAATTTGAGTACTTTTTCCTTAGAGAAATAGAAAGCTTTGTTAACCTGTTACCCAAACTATTTAAGCTATTAATGGCAAAGATCCGGCCCTGACCAGTGGTTTTTCTCCACATGACATAAGGATTATCTTCGTGCAGCTGCTGGCCGATTTTCTACTAGATAGGTTGTCATTTTCTCTCTTCAGAAGCAACATTTCATTTCTCTTGAGAAGGAGGAATTTCTTCTATTAAGAAGTTGCTTGACTAATGTGACCTACTTCTGTCTTTATCAGTCAGGCAAGAGAAAAGCAGTTTTACAAGGCTCTTCATTGGGGGTTTCTGTTTCTTTCACAGAGATTGAAACAGTGAAATTGGCCCGCTCTGTCTTCAGCAAGCTACATGAGATCTGCTGCAGCTGGGTGAAGGACTTCCCTCTGCGCAGGAGACCCCAGCTTTACTATGAGACGTCCATCCACGCGATCAAAAACATGCGCCGGAAAATGGAGGACAAACACGTCTGCATTCCTGACTTTAATATGCTCTTCAACCTGGAGGTAAAGGGCACTTCTGCAGTCAGTGAGATTTCAGAAAAACACCGTCACGGTCCTGTTTTCTAACAACTAATGTACTTCTAATAGTGTCTCTGGTAGGTTAGAATAGGACTAAAGGCAAAATGACACAGATTTGCTTGTATTAGACAATAGGAAAGGAACTTTTTTTTTTTTGAATAGGTAATGCATTCATGTGGTTTAGAATAGGAAAATAAAATCTCTTATCTTTGTCAAACACTCAGTTCCGCTCTGTGAAGGCAAGGGAATTACCAGTTTCTTGTGTAACCTTACAGAGCTATTCTATAAACATACAAGTAAAAAAGAAAACTGTTATATCACAATAAAGCTGTTTTTTTCAAAGAAAACTGTTTGATAGTATAATCAAATGGTGTTTATTAAGTTTCCATATTACCGTGTTGCTAAAGCAGCACAAAACACAAACATAAAAGAAAGAACCTGAGACTGAGACAGTTTTTTTATTTCACATGGTTTTTTGTTTTAAATCTTGGTTTCTGAGATAGGAAAGTAGCTGGAATTACATTTCCAGAATTACTGTGACTGACAAATTGGATCATATGAGCCTTGTCAACTTAATAACCATGTTCTTGTTAGATTCCTCTTCTCTTTCTATTAAGTGTATTATGTTAATGGAAACAGAGGTAGGTTTGTTTCTTTGCCTGTCACTTGCCTCTTTCCTACGCTCCAGTCCATAACTTAGAAATTACAGTGCAGTAATTTCTACAAAACCTGGTATTTTCTTCATTTAGCAGCTAAATTGAAATTTTAGCCATCCAGGCCTGGTAAGCAGTCATGGTGGGTCGGTAATGGCACTTAGGTTACAAAGACAGATCTGGGAGTGTCTATTTCTGAATGTCACCATGCCCGTGCGGATGTGACCCAAAGGATGTTGTTTGGCCTGTTTGATACAACACTATTGATAATAATAATAAATTGGGAATGATCTAAATTATTACATATAGGCAATGTTAACTACGATATGCTCATAAGATGCATAGTACATATCCATTTAAAGTTATATCTTTGAGAATACTTAATGACATGGTGGAAATGCTAATGACATGATTAATGATGAAAAGGATGTAAAATTCTGTGTAAAGTATGATCTAATTTTATTGAAAAATGTATATATATAGAAAAAAGTTATCTATGGATGATGGAATTAGAGATATTTATTTGCTTCTTTGCACTTCCTTTATCAGGCCATATAAATGTACACCATCTTTATAATAGGAAAAACATCAGGGTTTTTTTTT
>PVKM010003625.1:0-43397 GCA_004027735.1 Carollia perspicillata | reverse complement strand
TTTTCTGTGGACATTTGTATGTGGTACTTTTGTAAATGTAAGTATACCCTTTAAAAGAACTTTTCCAAATTACAAATATACATGTAGTCCTTCCAAAATATACATTTTGGTAGTCCTTCCAAATCCCCACGATATAGCAACTCATCCCTACCTAACAGATGGGAAAACAAGTGCAAGAAAATTATATGATTTACTTTGTATATTTGTTATGTTAGAGTGACAGGACCTGGACACATTCAAGCTCCTGGAGCACAAGGATCATGAAAGACTTACAAATGAAAATCCTTACACACTGTTGCCTAAAGGGAGTCCAGGACTCATAGTTCACTGCGTTGTAGAGCTCCTAAGCAGGCTAGATCTGAGATTTAAACACTTGAGTTTCAGAAGCAAACTACCCGATGGCTTTGATGTAGTCTTGTGATCAGGCTTCCTTTGTCAGGACAAAGCACAGGTCCCGAAGCCCTTCCTCTGGCACTTGTTTTAGCACTTCAGGCAGTGGGCGGGCGGGCGAGGAAGAGGGAAGCTGAATCTTGAATTAGGGGACAAGGTAAAGTGTCACAGGGCATTTGGACATCTGTTGTGGTTCAAGCTTTGCCAACTAGTTTGGGCTGTTATTTATAGTGAGAATTCATGGGACCACGAATGATTTATTAGGGAGATTTTATAATTTAGACGTATGTATATGCTATCATTATCTCTTTATTTTAAAACAACGTAATATAATTGGCCGTGTTATGTGCTGGAAGGCCAATTACTGTCTATTGTTCTTAGTTTCTAATTTTATGATTAAAATGCTTTTCTTTTTGGAAAAGAACTCAATCCAGAACAGCTTTTGTTCAATTGCTCCTCATACCTTCTCTTTCCTTCCTCTCCCCTCAAAATTGTAATAGCAATTTTGAAGCAAATGCATGTGGGTGGTTTCCATGGTGCAAGACAACAACTTTCAGAGAGAGGGCACTTCAGCCTGAGCTAATTAGGCGTGATGTGTTCCAGTGCTCTGATGTAAACACAGATGCCCTAATACTGACTACAGGTATTTTAGCAGTTGATCAGCCATGTCAGAAAAGGGAAACATTTGGTCTCATTATCTGGTGACAAATGCAGTAGAGGAGGATGGGCTACAGTGCAGGGGATTGGCTCATCGAGTCATGCTATACCTAACTCCCTTAACTGTTTCTGTGTTTCTTTTGACAGGACCAGGAAGAACAAGCTTACTTTGCAGTGTTCGATGGCCACGGGGGAGTGGATGCTGCCATTTATGCCTCTGTCCACCTGCACGTTAACTTGGTACGCCAGGAGATGTTCCCCCATGATCCTGCCGAGGCCCTGTGCCGGGCCTTCCGGGTCACTGATGAGCGGTTTGTGCAGAAAGCAGCCAGGGAGGTATGCCTTTTCTCATAAATTCTAGTCCTGACTGCACTGGCTGAGCTCAACGTGGTGTATGGTTAAAGGGATATTTGGATTTTTTCTTTTGGGACAGGCATTCTTATTATCCTCACCGGGGCTGTGCTTATTGGTTTTTAGAGAGAGGGGAAAGGAGGGAGAGAAACCCTGGTGTGAGAGAAACATCACTTGCCTTCTCATACACACCCTGACTGGGGACCGAATCCCCAACCCAGGCATGTGCCCTGAGCAGGAATCAAACCTACAACCTTCCAGTTTACAGACGATGTTCCAAATAGCTGGGCCCCACCAGCCAGGGCAGGGATTATCGAAAGTTCTTCTCCAAACTTTGTTCTTGACCTGCAGTATTGGATTCTTTAGTAGCACCAATTCTGTCTTCAGAAAGAATTTTAGTGGGGTGCTATGATGTGTACAGCACAGAAACTCCCAAGCTCTGGTTTTCTAGAAAGGCTGTCCATTGCTGGATTTGGCAGGTGAGTTTTGTCTTTCTTACTCACTGTTGCCTGCCAGGTTCACACGAGGACCATCTCTCTAAGCAGGCTTGCTGATAAAATCTGGATATGGTGCTTAAAACAATGGTCTAAAAAAACAAGCTGGGATTACTCCCATACATTTAGTTCTAAATGGGTTGGCAGTGTTTTGCTGTGTATCTCTTGAGGGAAAATTTGCTTGGAGACAGTGAATCCTTAGATGATCCTTGCACTGATTTTTCTCTTAACAGGAGGAAAAGCCAGAGCTCATGTCCTAATTTCTTAAGGTTAATCAGACTTGAGGTTTTTACTCTGAAAGAATGACAGGGACTCTATATTAAGATCTGAAAGTAAAAATTTTAATCTAATTATGAGTCTTGTTATTGGTACATAATTAACTAAGGTACTTTATATTCTTTTCTAATTGGGAGCCAATAGAAGGGAAATAATTTTTAATTTTTAAATGTAATTACAGTATTATATACACATAAGATTCCTGCCCTATGACGTAAACATTAACTCTTTTCAAAATGGACGTGGAGAGAGCAGAGTAGTCATTTTAATCCATTTCTTTGATCTCACAGTTATGCTGTATAGCAGTAGTAGGGCCTGGAATTAATGAAGCAGTAATTCAGAACCATTTGGTATTAGGCAAGAGAGAAATATTCTGTATTTCCCCACCTGCACCCCAGGTTTAGATTAATATGTAAATCTACCAACAGCAACAACCAAGGTCTACATATAGAGGTGTGGTGCTAGAGACTAGAATACAGCGCTGACCTCAGACCTTCCCAGTCTCTTGAGAACCAGCACTGCTTGGCTGTCTGCCTGGAGCTGCTGGCTGTCATCCTTCTGACTGAGGGAGGAAATGACCTGGCCCCTGAAAGGTGATCTCTAATCACCGTGCAAACTAAGAGAATCACTTGCCGCCTTCAGCCTCTGTTCTGTCCTTTTTCCTCTGTGTCCTCAAAAGTATGGCTCTTTTTGCTGACCATATTCACCTTATTTGCTTTGCCAGTGATCCTATAGTCCCTCAGTCCTGCCAGTAGTTCTCTTGAATAATTTAGATTTTTCTCAACAGTTGCTTTTCTCCTTTTTGGGCTTCCATGTGCTGCTAACTGCTGGGAAGAAAGTAGCTATTCCTGTTGTGCAGCAGTCCTGCCTCCTGTTCTCTCCAGGGCATATGCACTGAAGTGTCTTTATCATGTGTTCCAGGGGGCTGAGTTTCTGAACAGTCTGTGTGGGAAGATATTTTATTGGTGGGTGAGGACTTATAACAAACTTTCCCTATATAGGGAAAATGAGAAGTTGTTTTTCTCATTGGTTACAAGGGGCCTTTTACCACCCATGACGCACTGGTTCTAATTTAGGCCAAGTCCTTAGTAACAGAAAGTCATGCTCATTTGGTGGTGACTCATGTCAGATGGAGATGTCATTTTATTATAGTACTATCAAGAGCATTAAGTACAGTGGTACTTGAGCCATTGCAGAGAAATTCCAGGCTGTTAGTTCTTTATGCAGTGTTCCAAATGGCCCCTAAAATGATTGTCTCAAGGTCTAAGCATCTTAGCACTCATCGAGGGAATCTGTGTTATCTCTTGACTCTGTCTTACGGTCCAGAGTATGGGAGCATTTGTGTGTCAGTCAGATGCTTTATATATTATTTTGTAAAGTGAGGACTGTCCCCCCTAAACATACAGTAGTAGGTCAGTAACAAAACAGAGACCACAATATGATAATCTTTACTCGTAGGGTTGATACAGCACTGAAGCAGCAGGACAAAGAATTTTATTTCTCTCTTGTTCACTAATCAGATACCTGTCGCAGGACAAGTCATATCACCTGCCATAGTTTTCTTACCTGTATATAGAATGGAATTAATACTCATCTGTGCCTTGCATAGCTCAGATCAAATGGATCTATGTGTGGACACATAAATATATACATGCACATAAACATGGGAAATTCAAATTCAGAAACAGGAATTGCTGTTTGTAAAATTGAGTTATTAATAATCTAGCTCCCAACTGGAAGGTATCAACTGTAAATTGCTTCTCAATGAGATTTTGATATCTGTTTATTTTTACTGACTCTAGTTTTATTGAAACTATTTTCAGAGCTTAAGATGTGGGACCACAGGAGTGGTGACCTTTATCAGAGGCAACATGCTGCATGTGGCCTGGGTGGGCGACTCCCAGGTTATGCTGGTGAGGAAGGGCCAAGCCGTGGAACTGATGAAGCCACACAAGCCAGACAGAGAGGTAAGGATGGTCTGTTCCACAAAGGCAGCTGTTGATTAAGCTTTACTTAATTACCACAATTATCACCATTATCGCAGCAACCATGCTCACCTTTCAAAAGAAAAAGAAAGAGAACCTTTCCAGGAAGCTGATGAGTATTGTACCTGTTTGGTGTTAAGGCAGATGAATAAATTCTGAATCTAATTATTTGCTTCTTTTTACTGCATTGCTGTTTAGGATGAAAAGCAGCGAATTGAGGCCCTTGGCGGTTGTGTGGTCTGGTTTGGTGCCTGGAGAGTGAATGGAAGTCTGTCAGTCTCCAGAGCTATTGGTAGGAAAAACTAATTAATTTTCATTTCTCTAAACTGTCCTCTTCTGGCTCATTGTCTTATATTAACTCTGATCCAAGGGAACCTGAGATAATCATTTATATTATCAGTGTGCTTGTTGTTATTTAAAAAAACAGTCAGATGATGCCTCTTTTAATTATTTTATTTAATTAACATACCTGTTTATATCCTTAAGTTCTATTTCCTGTTATTAAAAGGGAACTATATTAAGTGCTAAACTTACTAGTTTTTACCTTTTAATTTAAATTTTTTTTAAAATTTATTTTTAGAGAGAGGGGGAGGGAGAAAGAGAGGGAGGAAAACAGTGATGTGCGAGAGAAACATCGATCGGTTGTCTCGCAGACACCCCAAACTGGGGGCCTGTCCTGCAAGCCCTGATGTGCCCTGATTGGGAATTGAACCGGTGACCTTTCAGTTTGCGGGACAACGCCTAACCCACTGAGCCATACCAATCAGGGCAAGTTTCTTTCTTCCTTTTTTAAAAAATGAAAGCCTTTAATCTTTAGTACACAGATCTGTTTACAACCACAGCAATCCTCATTTCATTCTATTTTGTGTCAGATTGAATTTAAATCAGTATTTTCCAGAGAATAGAAGCTTCTCCCGTATTTTACCTTGCTTTTATATCTTTATGTCATTCATTATGAATTCTAAAATGACATAAACAACAGAACAAATCCATAGAAAAAACATTGTGCTTTTTAGATAAAAATAATTTTCTGTATGAGGAATGTAATAATTTGCCAGACAACCCCGGGGTTTCAAAGAGTCTGGTCCCTGGGACCTAAGTTCTTTGAAAGAAGGGGAATGTCAACAGAACTCTGTCTAAAAACTTAGGAACAGCTAAGTTGACTGGACAAAATGCAAGGGAGTAAGTTCAAAGAACTGAGCTGTATTCCAGTTTCTGTTTTTCACTTTGGTGCCTGGGTTTATTATTTTAGGTTCCATGCCTTAGCTCCATTTCCGTTACTTTTTTTTTTAAGAATAAATATATGTGTCTGTATGGCTGATACGCATATTGTGCACATACACTGCAGCTCTCGGGCGCTGCCTCTGAAAGACATAAAGTACTTTGACACGGGTAACACAGATACATGGGATTCAGCTCTGATCCTCACATTTGCTTATCATTACCAGAAAATTCCAGAACATTGACAAAATCTCAAAGGACTGATTCAGTTTCGACACTGGTGTGAGGCCCTCCCACTCTTGGGGAAGGTGCTGGCAAGCTGTGAAGTGGCCCAAATGGGAGCAGCAGAAGGGGGAAACAGAGAAAAATTCTGCAGTACCTCCTGAAAAACTGAAAGTTGGCTTTATCGTATGACTGATGGGGTTCTGGGTAACTCTGGAATAAGACCAAATAGGGGAAATTTCTCATTTCTAAAATGTCCCCCATATAGAATTGTTTTTTGACAATTCCAGCCAAACGCCTCTTCCTCTTGATCTTCCCATCTTTGTCAGGGTGTTGAGAGTCATCTTTAATGCCTGTGATAGAGCCAGCTTTACTAAGGATACTTGCCTTTTCTTGTTTCTAAAAATATAACACAAGGGAAAATTGACGCAGGGGAAGAATGTCCTTGAATAAGTAACAATGTAAGAGAGAACAGTGCAGACTTCAGAGAAGTGACTTTTGAGTTGGATGTGGAAGATGGTATTCTGGGAGAAAATTCCAGGTACAGAGGAATATAAATACATGGGCATCTGAAAAAACATGTGTTTTAGGAACAGCAGCAAGTACAGGCAGCTGGGGGAGAGGTGGGAGTGGTAAGAGGTGAGTGCTGGTGCCAGGCTGTGAAGGGGCTAAGTAGTCTGGGCTGTGCCAGGTGATAAGCAGAGGGGACCGCGTGAACAGGCTTGTATTTATAAGGTATTTGTAATAATGGTTTGGAAGACAGACTAGAGTAGAAAGCCCAGGTGAGTGATCATTGAGGAGGCCGTTAGTACAGTTTGTTGGAGAGATGAGGCAGCTAAAGAGGGATACAGAGAAGGTATAAACTGATGGGACAGCAGGGAGTTAGTGGGAAGAGGAAAGCTAACTTCCAGGCTGCTGACTTGTGTGACTGAGAAGATGATAAAGCATTTGTAATAAAGCAGCAGCAACCTGGGGGGTGGGGAGGAGGGCAGATGACGAGTTCATTTTGGACATATTTTGTAGTCTAGGTACCTGTAAGATGTCTTGGAAGGGATGATTTATATGCAGCTGGAAATATAGACGTGGAGCTTTGTAGTTCTAAGTTGGAGATAGACATAGGGGACCTCATCCATTTTGGCACTGTTAGCAACCTATGAAGTATATACATATAATTTTTTAAAAATTAATTATCATGCCCAAGAATATGTAGTGTGAAGAGTAGAATAACATAATGAAGTCATGTCCTCTGGGTTTGTACTTGGATCTGCCACTATACAAGCTGTGGGCCTTGGGAAATTCACTTAACTTGTCTGTGTCTATTTGTTTCTTGTAAGGTGTGAACAGTAACAGTACCTAACTCACGGAGTTTTTGTATTAAATGGCACAATACATGCACCACACTCAGAACGGTCTGAAACAGTCTTAGCACACAGTGGTCGTTAGTGCTATTGTTAAGTGAAGGAGACAGTGAAGAAAGAAAGAGGGGACCCTAGTTACAGAAGTGGGGTATCACAGATGCTAGGGGAAGAGGGTGTGTCTAGGAGTGAGCAGTCAACAGGATCAAGTGCTGTAGAGGTCAAGTGAGAAGGATTAAAAAAGACCTGGAATTTTGAAAATGGGAAATATAGCATGTCCTTCAACGATGTTTTGTTCAGTTATTTTGTTGTAACATTGATGAGATGCTTTCGGAACTTAACTCTTCTTTATGTCAATTAGCTTATGGTAAGTGGTTTTGTTATATGTCATTTCACTCAAAGTTGCAGAACTTATTGACAGCATTAAGTGAGAACTTACTATAATTGGTTAACATTTTTTTAACCCTCACCCAAAGATATGCTGATATTTTTTGGAGGGAGGAGGAGAAACATTGATTGGTTGCCTCCTGTACACTCCAACCAACCCGCAACCCAGGGATGTGCCTTGACCGGGAACTGTACACGCAATGCGTTGGTGTACGGAACGACACCCCAACCAACTGAACCACCTGGCCAGGGATATAATTGGTAACATTTGAGAGAAATGTTTTGGATCAGTTAGGTATGAAAACTGGAAAACAGTCAGATGAGAGAAAATGAGCAATAACATAAAGTAATGTGTAGATTTGGTTTCTTGGACAATTTGGTGGTGAAGAGAAACGGTGTAGTGACTTGAGATTAAAGCTGATTTGGGAAAGGGTTGCTTTTATTGTTTTTAGGGTGAGATTTTTAGATCAGACCATGATTTTAGATAAAAGAAGAGACCAAGTAGAAATTGAAGATGGGATGGAGAAAAGCCAGAGTCCTAGAAAGACAGAAGGGAAATGGTAGCTGATATGGGTGAACCTCTACAGAATAAAAAAAGAAGAAATAGGGATGGGTGGAGGGGAATTGAGGGAATTCGAGCCCGGTAGACTTAACTTTCTTTGAAGTAGGAAATTAGGCCATTTACCCAGTCCAGGAGTTTAATGTGAGGAGGGAGTTGAAAAATTCGAGATTTGGAAAGCTCATGGAATAGAGGGCTAAATAGAGACCAGAAGAAGGACTCCTAAGTAGAGATGAACCCTACATAGGAAAAAAATGACTCTTAAAGCTTTAAAATGAAAAGCTTGTAAACGGTGTCTCCGCATGAGCCCTTCGGCTTCATGATCCGAAGTTGACAGAAGTGCGATGTCTCCTGGCATATGGAGAGAGGAGGTTGAAGACAAAAGGATGTTACCATTTCCACCGAGAAATGGATAATCATGCCCTCCTACCAAATTTGGGGGCGAAATGTCATGAATTTGACATGAAACAGTAGAGCAGGTGAAAAGCCAGAATTTTGGCAGCATTTCCTCTGTGCAAATCTTTGTATGTTCTGTTCTAAACTAACAGTTGCAGTAGCCTTTTAATTGAAACACTAAAACAAGATTTTTGAGAACAGTATGACTCAGATCACATTTATTTTTAGAGCTGGAATTCAGAAAATAATGATGATGATGATGATACAGTCAGGTGGAAGAACGACTGGAGAAATTTGTGAAGTGCATTGGTGGAGGGCACTGAATCCCGTGACTGGGAGTTTTAATGAGCTTTAACAGGCTACTGTCTTTAATCAAACCATGCTTGAAGAAGATGGTCCTGGCTACTGTATGAACAAGACAGTTTCTTACTTTATAGATAAACTAATGCAGGTAAATACATCAATCAGTTATTGTTTAGGGTATCCCATGCAACCTACTGGAGAGGGCATTTGGCCCATGTTGGTGCTATCAGAGTTATCTATTGGGTTCTTAATCAGCTTTCTGGGCCTACCTGAGGGTTAAAAAGGAGTGTGAAATGTTGGAGAACCCTACTTGGGTAGGAGAACCTATAACAGATACCAGAAACAGTGATAATATAGTCAGATCGCTGAAGTATATTTCTCTTCATTTTGTCTTCCCTCAGTCAGAAAGTCCAGTTTTAGTGGAGTGGAAAGGATGGTCATTGATGAGGGCTTTTAACCAGCACTAGGATTTGGACCCAGGCAATCTGACTCCAGTGCTGGCCTCCTTAAACCACTGTGTTGTATGTCACTATTTTACAAATGATAAAATGCATTTTGTAAATTTTTAAAAACTACTGCTTACCAATGGATTATGATACCCTAGCCTAGGAATTACTGCTTAATGCTGTGTTTTTCTTATGTAAACAAATGAGTATCCCTTGTAGTAACAAGCTATTTGGTTACCCAATAGGCTAAGGACCCTCTGGCTAGTTTCTCTCCAAATACCTAAGGGAAGATAATGAACGGATTTGAAAATGCCCTGGATCTGGAAGTTCTAAACTGCATTGTAGATGATGAATTACCTTGGTACTCTGGTGATAGAAACCTAGCTTAGTGTGGGTCCAAGGTCTCCAGTCTTTCTTTCTCTACTCCCAGCACCAGACAGTCAACTACACATTACTTCCTAACCGTTGCCTCTCTGTCTTTGGCCCTTCCCTGGTGATAACGCCCAGCTCAAATGTCATTCTGTAGGTGGATGAGCTAAGCCAATAGGGCTTTGGGGGTTCTTGCAGTTATTCACAAGTGGAGAATGAACAATAGCAATAAAGACAGAAAGGGGGATGATCAGAAACATACGAAGATTGTTTTCTAGAATAAGCAAAACAACTTAAAACATAGAAAGCAGCCCTGGCTGGTGTAGCTCAGTGGATTGCGCACCAGCCTATGAACTGAAAGGGTTGCTGGTTCGACTCCCAGTCAAGGCACACGCCTGGGTTGTGGACCAGGTTCAGGTCCCCAGTAGGGGGTGCACCGGAAGCAGCCACACATTGATGTTTCTCTCCCCTTCTTTTTCCCTCAGTTCTGCTCTAAAACAAACAACCAACCAACCAAAGTCTTTAAAAAACAACATAGAAAGCAAATTGGACAGGAACCAAGAGACTAACATTCTGTTCCCTTGTCTGAAGCTTGGGATGACTTTTCCTGGCTTGCGGGAGTTGGACTTGATTTTTTTAAATCTAGTGTAACTCAAGCCTTTCTCTGTGTTTGTGGCACACTTTATTTCTAAACAAGGATACAACAAGAATTAAGTTTAATGAAGAGCAATCAAACTTTGGTTTGTTTTTCAATGCGGACTTATTCTCAAATCTCAGCTGAATCACACCTGACCACCAGCAAAAGAATAGATCTGTTAAATTAACAAGGTCTTCCTACATAGGGCTGAATTTTTCAGTACAGCAACAAGTTTAGATTAGCTAGGGCACAAGATTTAGTCTAAGCTAGATAAGAAATTAAGCCCCATTAATGGCAATTATTTAGCAGAGGGTAAGGACTAAGCAGTGTCTGATTAACAGGGAATTCAAATATTTTATCTAACACTTGTTTAGAAATTCTTACCAGTAAATTTAGATTCCCAATGCAGCAGAATATGGTCCATCGCAGCATTGGCCAAACACATTCTTACATTCCAGGTAAACCAAAATCTGACCTATGTTCTGATTCCCACAGGAGATGCTGAACATAAGCCATACATCTGTGGGGATGCAGATTCTGCCTCTACTGTGTTGGATGGAACTGAAGACTACCTCATTCTGGCCTGTGATGGCTTCTATGACACCGTGAACCCTGATGAGGCAGTAAAAGTTGTATCTGACCACCTGAAGGAGAATAATGGAGACAGCAGCATGGTTGCCCACAAATTAGTGGCGTCAGCTCGTGACGCTGGGTCAAGTGATAACATCACTGTCATTGTGGTATTCCTGAGGGACATGAACAAAGCTGTCAATGTTAGTGAGGAATCAGATTGGACAGAGAACTCCTTTCAAGGAGGGCAAGAAGATGGTGGGGATGATAAGGAGAATCATGGAGAGTGCAAGCGGCCTTGGCCTCAGCACCAGTGCTCAGCACCAGCCGACCTAGGCTATGAGGGGCGCGTGGATTCATTCACTGATAGAACCAGCCTGAGCCCAGGGTCCCAAATCAACGTGCTGGAAGCCCCCGGCTACCTAGATCTCACACAAATAGAAGCAAGCAAACCTCACAGTGCTCAGTTTTTGTCACCAGTTGAGATGTTTGGTCCTGGTGCAATAATGGAGAAAAAATCAGTTCAATCATCACTGCCTGAATGGAGTGGTCCTGGAGTGTTTCCTTCTTCTTTTAATGTGGGTTCCACAGGGCAGCAGACATACAGAATGGAGAGTCTGTCTCTTGTCTGTTCTAGGTTGGAAAATGAACAGTTCCAATTCCCAGGAAAGAGAGTTTCTAGATTATCTCATTTACGCTATCATTACTCAAAGAGGCGGCATGGATTCAGGTTTAATTCATTCCTCTCTGCTCAAGAGCCTTCCCACAAAGTAGGCACTAGCCTGTCCTCACTTATTGGAAATGGAAAGAGAAATAGGATGTTAAGAAGTTCTCTGCCATGGAGGCAGAGTAGTTGGAAAGAGTATGATGAGAATGCGAGGAAACTCAGAAAGAGCAGTGATATCACACACCCAGGTCTTTCTGGGAGCTGTAAAATGTAGTACGTTCTTTAGAGTAGGCTAGCTAGCTCTCCCCCGGTAAAAACACCACTGTCAGAGTAGAAACCAGGTAGACATTTCTGAAATATGTGTTCACTATGAAACCATGGATGGTTCTATTCTTAAATGTAAATAGATATCTAGAAAACTCAAGTATTTTCAATTTAAATAAAAGTATTGGCGGTTTCACTAGCGAAATTACACAACCACCCCTGTGATGTATCTGCACATCTACATACAAGCCCCCCGCCCCCACCTCTCACACCGATAGTGGAAGCTTGTGGATTACTTTTTGTCAGGAGGTAGTGTTGAAATCTCAACACAGTTGGAATCTGGTCTGATGTGCCTAATATTATCTTTGCAAAACTTAATGCAGACTTAAGATTTAGTTGGGGAATGTTCCTCAAAAGACTTGAGGGGAACCCTTTACCTCCCCCTTTTTTCGTAAGTAAAGACTAAAAGCCATATGGGTTTTAACTGGTAACAATGAAAGTAAAACCTAGTATAAAAATGTCATATTCTCAGGCTTGTGAGGCAGCATATAGTAAAAGATTTACTGTTTTTTTTTTCCTGTAACATAAAAGACAATATTTTTTTGAATTAAGTATTTCCTAGGGCTGTAGCTATTTGGGAGTTTCATAATCTGTTATGGTGCTTTCAGCAGAATTTTTATTATTTGTCATTTTAGAAGACCTTTGTCAACTGGTTTTAACCTATGATGCTAACATGTTTTTCACTGTACCTTCATCTCAGGAATAAAACTGGTTTAATGGAGATGATGTCAGGTACAAATACACTAGAATCAAATTGCCATTTAAAAAGAAAATTGAATAGCATTCCTATTTTTTCTGCCTTTAATAAAAAGTCACAGACAGCAGAGGCATAGGAGGGGGAACCCCCAAACCAAGAATTTATTTATTAAAAACTGTGTACTTACTCTTACATATTTTAAAATTACATTTTATTGATTATGCTGTAACAGTTGTCCCAGTTTTCTCCCTTTGCCGTGCTCCACCCAGCAGCCCCCAACTTTGTTCATGTCCATGGGTCACATGTGTAAGTTCTTTGGCTCCTTCATTTCCCACACTGTACCTTATACATCCCCATGGCTATTCCTAACTACCAGTTTGTACTTCTGAATCCCCTCACCTCTTCACCCAGTCCTCCAAACCCTCCTCCCATCTGGCGACCATCAAAATGTTCTCTGAATCCATGATTCTTTGTTCTTGTTTGCTTAGTTTGTTGACAGGTATGTACTTATTGCCATTTTATTTGATCATAGTTTTGATGTTTTTCTTAAATAAGCCCCTTTAACAATTTGTATAATAATGGTTTGGTGATGATGAACTCTGTTTGTCTGGGAAGCTCTTTGTCTGCCCTTCCATTCTAAATGAAAGCTTTGCTGGGCAGAGCAGTCTTGGATGTAGGTCCCTTCTTTTCATGCCTTTGAATACATCTTGCCAGTCACTTCTAGCTCCCAAAGTTTCTTTTGAGAAATCAGCTGACGGTCTTATGGGAACTCCTTTGTAGGTAATTTCTTTAAACTTGCTGCTTTTAAGATGTTTTTTATCTTTAACCTTTGGCATTGTAATTATGTGTCTTGGAGGGGGCCTCTTTGCATTCACCTTGTTTGGGACTCCGCGCTTCCTGGACTTGCATGTCTATTTCCTTCACCAAATTAGGGAAATTTTCTTTCATTATTTTTTCAAATAGATCTCCAAGTTCTTGCCTTCTTTTCTTCTGGCACCATGATGCGAATGTTGGAACATTTGAAGTTGTCTCAGAGGCTCCTTACACTGTCCTTGTTTTTCTGGGCTTCTGTACTTCTTGTTTTGGTTATTTTTTGCTCCCTTAGGTTCCAAATCATTGATTCTCAGCATTATCCACTCTACTGCTGATTCCCTGTAATGTTACTTTAATTAGCGTATCCCTCATTTCTGACTGAATCTTTTTTACGCTGTTGAGGTACGAAGTTCCTTGCCCATCCTTATAATCAGTGTTTTGAAGTCTGTATCTGATACATAGCTTATTTCCCTTTTATTTAATTACTTTTCTGGAGCTTTGTTGGTGTTTTTTTCATTTGGGCCATGTTCCCTTGTCTCCTTTTGGCAGCCTCCCTGTGTGTTTCTACGTATCAGGTAGAGCTATCTCTCTGTCTTGGTAGTGTGGCCTAATGTAGTAGGTGTCCTGTAGGGTCCAGTGGCACAGCCTCCCCTATCACCCAAGCTGGGTACTCGAGGTGTGCCTTCTGTGTGGGCTGAGTACACCCTCGTCCTGTAGTTGAACCTTGGTTGCCGTTGGCAGGTCAATGGGAGGGACTATTCAGGCCACTCAGCTGCAAGGACTGGCTGTGCCTAGTGACCACCAACCTCCTCCCTCTGTGGAGGGTCTGCCGTGCAGGGGCAGGGTGGTGGTACTCCAGCGTGGTCTATAGCTGTCCACTGGGTGCACAGGCTTTGCAGTTCTCCAGTGGTGCAGGCCAAGGTCAGCCCCCAGTATGTTCTGCCCGGGGCCACCCACCATTAGCTACAAAGCAATCTGCAGATGGGTGCTCTTTGTGCTGGCTTGGATGTTCCTGGGTGATGCCAAGCTGTGAAACAAGGCTGCTGCTAGTGTGGGGCCTAGGGCCACTTAGCAAGAGGTACAGGAGCAGGGGCTCACTGTGGCTGGCTTTTGCTCTTGTGAACGTATTTAAGATGATGTGAAGGATGAGCCAAGACCAGCCATTCATATGGAAAAGCCAGTTAACAGAACTGGGTGGGGCAGAGCCTCAGGGAAGCACCAGGGCAGGGCAAATATTGTTAGCCAGGTTGATGGAGTCTCAGCTATGGTTCCTGACAGCCAGCTTTGTGGTTCTGTGGGAAGAGGGTTCAGGGTTCAGAAAAGGAACAATGGTCTCTGCCCACTGTTCTTTCTGGGAAAAAGCAGTCCCCCCAGGTCTCACCCTGATGCCAGACACTTTAGTTCCTCCCCATATGCCACTGGTGCCTTTCAAGCTGCTTCCCTGGTGCTGGAGCTCAGAGAGTCTTAAGTCTGTGTGTGGGTTAAGAGGAATTGTCCGGGAATCTAGCAGTTTCTTCCATAGGCTCAATCCCCACTGGTTTTTACAGCCAGAACTTATGGGGACTTACCTTGCTGGCACTGGAACCCTGGGCTGGGGTGCCTGGTGTGGGGCTGGGACCCTCGCTTCCGGTAGATCCCTCCCAAATTTTTATCCACTACAAGTGGTTTAGGGACCAGCCCATTCCATGTCTACACCCCTCCTACCAGTCTGGATGGATGTGGTTCGTTTAATTCTGTAGTTGTGAGACTTCCACTCAACTCGATTTCTGACAGTTATGAGTGATGACTGTTCTAGTTAAGTAATTTTGGTTATGAGGAGGCAAGCTATGTTTACTTATACCTCCATCCTGACCGTAATTCCCTTCTTGTATGTTTAAACTTCAGTCACCTTCAAAGTACTCTTCATTTGATGTAATACACCTATCAGGACTTTTTCCACTGCTCAGAAAAGTTTCTGAACTCGTTGATTTTGATGCCTTTTAGTACTTCTGCTGGCAAAATGTTTCCATTTGAGGACCTTTTCATCTGAGGAAAGGAGCAAGTGCTAGGGGCAGACTGGGTGAATAGGGAGGGTGGAGTACAATGGCTAGGCCATTTTTGGTCAAAAACTGCTGAACACTCAGCTCGGTGCAGACAGGTGTGCTTATATCACCCATCATGAAATAGGTAAGTGCACTGAAAGTCTTCGAAAAAATTCACTGAAGCTGAATGTAGCTTTTCTCACAAGGCCAGTACTCCGGACACTGATGGCTTCCTCGAACACTCACCTAGCGGGGGAAGCCCGTACTACAAGGGGCCCGTCTTCCAGAAGATAATTCTGGTTTTGTGCCCTTTTGCAAACCACTGTAAAATTAAGTGGTTTTGGAAAGTGAGAAATAACTAGTTTTAACTTCTCTAAAACTGTTTCCCCACAAGGCAATGAACTGGTATGAGAGAGGCTGAAAGCACTAGCTAAAGTGGGCCCAGAGGCCAAGTCCAAGGGAGACTACAGATGATTGAGGTCTGCTTAGCTGGAAACAGACTGCAACTTCAGACTGCAGAGACAGGACATGGGTTTCTCATCTCTATATTTATTTGTACTTGATATTTTAAAATTATCTCTTTGCCATTTTTGCAGTTTCAAGTTAGAGGCATATCTTTTAACTAAATACAGCAGATAAACTCATAATCAGGTTCATTCAGTGAAGCAGCCTCTGATTCTGAGGTCCATGAATGTCTCCACATGACACTTTACCCTTCCTGGTCAACCACGGACCAGCCACGTCACTGGACAGGGTGCACCTGCTGCCTAACATGTTTTCACGTAACAATACAAATGCTTTGTCCCCAGATTCATAATGGAGGACTAAAACTCCTGGATTTTCAAAACAGGACTGTAGCATTCTTTGGGTAAAAAGTTTCACTTTAGCAATGACCAGATCATTAATCTACAGATTTTACTTTTAAAATCTGGATTTAAGTAGAGATTTTCAGTGTTTGTCTTCTCTTGATTTTGAAGTCACTTCTTTTCTCAAGGCTTGTGACACAAAGCTGAAAAGGAGTAAACGTGGCCCCAACCATAGGACAGAATCATCTCACCAGCCCGATGCTTCACCCCCCACACAGACCTCGCTCACATCTTCCATTTTCTCAAGTCTAGATCTTGTTAATAACCCATCAGGTGCAGTGTCAATCTCAAATAAAATTATCCCAATAAGGAAACAAGAAAACAGAGACAGCAGAATATTGGTATATTACAGTCCAAAGCATTTAGCTAAGTTAAAAAAATATTTTAAAGATTTTCCACGATTATATAGCTAATGTTTCTGTTCAGAACAAAGAAAGTGAAAGGAAAGAAGGTACAAGGGATGGGTTTTTTCAGTTGGGAAAAATGGTTGGATGGAATTGGGATGAACACAGACCACATCTTCAAGGGTCTGCGTCTTGTAGGTCTGACTACATAAGCAGTGTGAACTCCATTCTCATACCAGTAGCCCTCTAGAAAATAAAGCAAAGTAGTACTAGTATGATCAAGTTGTAACACAACGTTGTAAAAAATAGCAAATTTTCATTTGTCCACAACACGCTTATTTATATAGTTAGGTACCATTTGTAAGGTAATTCCTTTAAAATTCTAGACTACATATTAAAGTAGTGGTTATTGGTCTGATATATGCTGCTCTTGGTTTTATAAACTAGATAAAGCAGTGCTTTGTGAAATGCAGTGTTATATCTTAACGCCACTGGTGATAGGAAGTAGTTCCCTTCAGTTCAAATCCTGTGCCCTTATTTGCTGCTTGCTGATGTAAGCAATAAGTACCCTCTAATGGTTTCTACACATTTCTGTAACTCGTACTTAATGATGGTGTATCTGGTGATTGTAAAAATATTAGATAGATATAAAAGTATCTATATAATATATATTAACTGTTAATGCTGAGGTATAGTCTGTGAATTATGTGTTTTGTACTTTTACTGTGTAATTTAGTGGTGGTGCAAGTTCTACACTCAGTCTTTTAAGAGTGGCAGTATCCCTTTTTGAATTTAAAATGATCTGCATCAACATGTTTGCCTGCTCAAGTTTTGTTAGAATAGGAAATAGTAAAACAAATATAAACAAGAAAGTATAGCATTGGTTAGGGAAACACACTTTAAGTCACCAAGTGAAGTAATTACAATTCCTTGTACATTCACTGTGAGTCTCAAAGGGAATCAGTCAGCCCCTAACTTGTTCACGTCCTGGATGGGTACTGTGGAGGGAGACCTCAAGTTAAGCAGCAGTGTGGCACCAAACGCCCCAAAAAGGATGGAGAAACACACATGTATGTATCTTTCCTGATAAGTGCCATCCACTATCCTGGAATTATAAAATTACTGTTGCATTTAAGAGGATCCTTGAAAGTAACCCCTTTTCCAGGCACGATGTCAACAATGTTAGCGTCAACACTGAGTCTGGTTCTGACCACATTTATAGTGGTACAATGTCTGTGTGGTGGTATAGTGTCACATTGCATCTCCATGACAACCACACTCCATTGTTGGAACACTGTGCCAGTAAGAAGTGCCGTATCCAACAGGCAGATGGAAATGATGCAGAAAGACCAGTGTTTACGGGTAAAACTGCTGTAGTTCAATACTTCCTTCCCCATCAAAGGCTGGTCAAGGCTTTGTAAGAAAGGGATCTAAAGCAACATTTTGATGTTTAGACATGATTTTGTCACTCAGTGGTCATTCTGACTTAAGCAAGGCCATAAAAGGTGATAGACTCCCCCCTCCCCCTTCTGACCTGTGAACAGCTTGGTTTTTTCAAAATAAGATACCACCAGTATTATGACTATTTTCCAGACAAATGGTACTGTGTGCAAAAATAACTGCTACTTCCTCTAGCTGCATTTTATCTCCTATTTTGAGGATTGTTCATTGTACTAATTAGAAAATATGACATGAGATGGGATCTCCAGACTGACACAGCAGTTCTGGAAAAGGAACTCCTCCGATGCACTCGGATGTATTAGATGACCCCGGACGCACTGCTGGTAACTTGCTGCAGGTGCTCTTCAGTGAAGGACAGGCTGTTCATGACCTTTCGCTGAAGGACTCTTGTTCATGACCTTTCGCTGCAAAGAATTCTCTACAGAGTGAAGCGAACAAATGAAATCATTCCTTGCCCAGTAAATTTATCAATTTATGAACCTATTCTACATTTCACTCTTGAGTTCAGTTGTAATCATGAAGAATCCTTCATATTGTATTAAAACTGTTCATTCAGGTAAGAAGTATGTTGAAATGTTGCCACTAAATAAACCCAACAATTTAAAGCCACTAGTCATTTGTCCCTTTGATTCCCTTAGAACTGAATATAAAATCCTGAGGTGTTAAGTTTTCCTAAGGTAGGAACATTGTTTCAAAAATCCGTTAAGTGCTGCTGTAACTATTGCTTCCTCCCCAGAAACCACCTTCTCCCTGTACATTTACAATGGGGGTGGGTGGGGCCAGAGAGGGGGGTGGAGGGATTCGTATCCTAAAATAGACCAGGAACAGGACCTGCCCAAAGGCTAAGCTTTGGCTCCTCACATCTCCCAGCTACTTCAGTCAAACTGCATCCAACCAAAGTTTTTTCCTTTCACTTTAGTATTTTCCCTTTTAGTTTCAAACTGAACCAAAAGGGAATAATCAGGTGAGTTACAGTTGAAATTCTGTCTGGAGGTTTGCTGTTAAGAGAGTAATAGGAGATAGAGACACAAAGAGGTCGGGGATGAACGGGAAGCTAATAAAGCAAGACACCTGCGTCTATGGGAATGGAATTAAACTTGCAAAAAAGTAAACAGTTAATGTACTGTAATGTCACTGCCAGGGGTGTCAAACTCATTTTCGCCAGGGGCCACATCAGCCTCACAGTTGCCTTCAGAGGGCCGAATGTCATTTAGGACTGTGTAAATGTAACTACTGCTTAACAGTTAAGCGAGAGCTCGGCACTGCTGCCGGGTAGAAACAAGGTGCCGGGCCAGACAAAACCAGGTGGAGGGCTGGGTCCAGCCTGAGGGCCTTGTGTTTGCCCACACGTGTGTTACTCTTCTCCCCATCCATTAAATCCTAGAAAATCCTTCAACTCCTAATTCCCTAAATTCAGTCAGCACTTAGTATGGTCTTATATGGAGCTGAAAGAAGCCAAGAACTGAGAGGAAAAAAGCAAGGTCTCAAAGAATCATATTAAAGGGGTTTGCTAAAGCCGGGAATGAAAGAAAAGGAATATTTTTTTAATTTTAATTGTTCAAGTACAGTTTTCTGCCTTTTACCCCCAGCCCTCTCTACCTCCCTCCCTCCCATTTCCACCCCCCCGTTATTGTCCATGTGTCTAAAGTATTTCTATAAGCATTCTTGAAAAGATCCCCAAGGAACAACTCTTTCTGAAGCTGCAGCTCATTGCAAGATGTAAGAGAACCACATGAAGTATAGTGAAATCATTGAAATTTAACAGAAATTTGTCCCAATTATCAGAGACACCTGTCTGGAGTGCTAAGCTGTTTAGCTGTTCATTCCCTTTTTGGAATACAAGTTTGCCCCCTGACACCCTAATAGACCTTATTGAAGAACACTGTTCTGTCATGCTTTAGAAAACCTACTTCTGCTTGGGCTAGAAATAATCTTATGGGAGGGAATAATCAATAGACTACATTGCTGAGAAAACAAATAAACTTAAAAGCCAAAAAAAAAAAAATCCTAATAAACACAAGGAAAAAAGTGAAGGAAAGCAAAATAAACCCAGAAAATGTCAACTTAACATACTGTGTTGCCACCCTCCAAGGCCAGGCAGGTTCATGGTACTCGTGGAGCCGTTGGCATGTCTGGCATGCCTCATTAATGGGTGGGCAAGCCACGCACGCTGCAAGCTGCACGTCTCATGTCGTGGCCCCTGCTCCCCAGCGTGGCACCCACTGTGGCACCTGTCCCCTTGTGTGTCTCATCATCACCGCCTGCAGCAGGAGTCCCTACCTGTTTAAGCCGGAAAACTGCCAGAATATTACATAGCATAGCATGATTCTGCACATGCGAGCCCACTTCATGTTATGGGAACAGTTTATCAGACCCAGTCTCAAGGCTGTGAGAACACTTAGTTTATCAGGCATCTGCAAGGACATGGGAACACTGCTTCCCTTAGCTACCCAGACGCCTGGGTGAGGAAGCCAGACTGCCTCCACTTACCCTACACGTATGCACAATAATGACAGAAACCAAAACATAGATCCAAGAAGCTCAGAGAACACTAAGCAGGATAATTACCAAAAACACATGCCTAAGAAAAAAAAACAGCCTTCCCAATGGTCTCACCAGTAAATTCTACTGAACATTTCAGGAATAACACCAATTCTATGCATTCTCTTCCAGAAAGGATTCACTTTATCGGATCAGCATTACTGACACCAAATTAGATGCAAACAACTACTACACGCCAGTAACATTGTTACCAACAGTAAGTGGGGTCCTGCTGCCCCCTGCCACCCTCGAGGCAAAGGTTTGGTGATAAAGGAAAAGAATCTTTATCCAAAAACTTCACAATTTTGGAATAACAGCTTTCTACCTGCATATCCACTTTAAGCCTACCAGTTAAGGCTAAACTCAAACTCTTTAGTTACAGCTTTAATCACTTAAGTGTATCAATTAAGGCTAAACTCTAACACCTGAGTTCTCCCAGCATTTTCCCCCTTGTAAGTTTCAGTTATTTCTTTAGGGTTATCTTACAAACTAAAACAACGGATGATACAAAAGCTACACAATTCTTCAACGACACAAAAGCTACACAATTCTTCAACGACGACAGACTTCTGCTTCGGAGCTCGTCCCCTCTAGAACGCCCGCCCAAAGGAGAATAACCCGACCGCCCTCTGCCAGACCAGCCCAATCCTTAGCTGCAACCCTTCCCATCTAACATACCGGCCAGTGGGAAATGCAGGCAGCTGCAGCACATCCAGGAATCCTCAAGGAAGAGAGACTGAGAGAGAGCGGGTGAGCCCAAGAGCCCTTCTTTTATTTCAGATTTTCTAGCCCACAATTCCTTGTGCTCTGGAGGGATTCATCTCAGCCAATCCTGCCCTAGACTGTTCACCACTGCCTCCTACAGCCCCTCCTCCTCCTCCCCAGTGATCTAATCAGATCTGTACCGATATCTACCATGAATACAATGCAAAAATCCTCAGCAAAACAAGCATCCCTACACCCTCATGAGGATAACCAAAATGAAAAATACTGACAGGACCAAGTGCGAGACGCAACTAGCACCCTCGTCATGTTGCTCAGGCCTGCGCAACGGCAGTGCTCCCTCTGGGAAAGCCTGGCAGGGCCTTGTCTCACAAAGTTCAGCACAAACTTACCACCCGGCTCCAGGCAATGACCCGGACACTAGCTATCTGGAGTTAGGACAGACATCACAGGTTACAGGCAAAGCCCCCACAAGACTGCTCTCACTTCAGATGCCAGGCATGGAGGTCCCAGGCCACTCCTGCTTTTGACCAGTTGGCTGCAAACTTCAGAGTTCCCACCATCGCCCCTTAGGTTTGACAATTCACTTCAACAGTTCACAGAACTCAGGAAAACGTGTTGCTGACAACTCGTTTTATAAAGATACAAATCAGAACTGGGGAAAAGGAAAGACACATTGGGCGAGCGAGGTCTAGGCGAGTCCCGACCTGACACCACCTGTGATAAGTGCGTCAACGACGGGGAGCACTGCCACCCAGGGACACACTTCAGAGCTTCAGTGTGCCGAGTCCTAACCGGTCAGGCTGGCATCACGTGACTCAGCCCGAAGCTTTCCAGCAGGCTAGCCACCATCCCGAGCCACCTCACTAGCAGAACTGTCAGGACCCACCACGAATAAAACGCTCCTTTCTCTCAGGAAGTTCTAAGATCCAAGAGGCTATTTCCCAAGAACCAGGGACGGAGGCCGACCGAATTCTGTTACACACCCAACAATCCCACGCCAAGGCATATGTTATCTTGAGGATGAAAACTGATGTTCACACAAAAATCTACACAAAATATTTATAAAGTTCATAATCACCCCTAACTGGAAATAACCCAAATGTCTTTCAATGGGTAAATGAATGCACTGTGGTACATTTATACAATGAAATACTACTTGGCAATAAACAGGAATGAAGCGCATTTTGCTAAGGGAAATGCTACAGGCTGCGTGATTCTACACGACCCCGGAAAAGGGAAGACTGAAGGGACAGGGTGGGGGACTATCTACCAAGGGCCAACACAAGGGAATTTGGGGGCATCAAACTGTTCTGTATGGTAGCAGATACACAACTCTGTATTTGTTAAAACCCACCACAAAGGCAGTTTTAATATATGTAAATTCAAAAATCAACCAGGATGTGTGGAGGAGGACAACATGCAGACTGTTAACAGATGAACCTAACTGTATTACAAATGAACCACATAATCACACTGAAGAAACTGGGGAAGAAAGGAACTAATGTAACTTTTCATCTTAATACCTAAATAACTTTGGAAACATGTTTTGACATCACATTAAAAGGCTAAATCTGTACCCAAACCCTGTACTGTAGTGGCAAATTTGTTTCTCATTAGGATACAGGTCAACAAATCTTTGTAAATACCACTGTCACAAAAAAAGGGGCAGGGGAATACAAGACGAGCCTGGAGCATCCTGTGGGGACAGGGACGGAGAGGGAGGTCGGGGGGAGGGGGGAAGGAGACTGAGCAAACACATAAAAATATACAGGAGCCAACCTCGAAGACCTTCAAATAGCCAAAGCCAAAACCAAGTGAACTGCACAATAAAGACGGTATTGGATCATAATTAAAATAGAGACCCATGAATCCAAACTGATATAAACAGCTGGGGTGTGTGTGTGTGGGGGGTTGGACAAATGGGGAAGAAGGGACTTTTTCTAGCAGAGTTCTAGTAATGAATGTAGAAGAAATCAGAACACAGCAAACTGCCATTAGAACAGTGCAGTAGTAATTGCTGTAAGCAGGTTCCACTTCTGGGTGCCAAAATTGATTAATAGCAAAAGCAGTATCTGCATAGTCTCAGAGTGTTTGCCCCAAACACTTACTGATTACAAAGGAAAAATAGGAACTGGGGGCACCAAGCCGGGCAGACACCTCCTTAACCACGGACTCAGGACTAACACCGCCAGTAACACACACCCGCACCAGGCAGTCCCGATCCCGAGCATCAGCAAGGGCTATGGCCCCTGAGGCAGCCTTCCCAGTACCACGTCGTGTCGGCTGAGCAGGAAGCATCAGGCAGTCCCAAAGAGAGGAAGGTCCTGGTGTGGATTGAGCTCGGGCCTGTGAACCAAACAATCGCGGTTCGATTCCCAGTCAGGGCACATGCCTGGATTGCAGGCCAGTTCCCAGCAGGGGACGCATGAGAGGCAACCACACATTGATGTTTCTCTTCCACTCTTTCTCCTTCCCATCCCCTCTCTCTAAAAGTAAATAAATAAATAAAAAATATTTAAAAAAAAAGAGAGAGAGAGAGGAACGTCCTATAAAATACAGCTGACCCTTGAAAGGCAGTGGTCAGGGGCATCGACCTCCCATGCCATCAGAACTTCTGACCCCCCAGAACTTTCCAGCCACCCCTTGGTAATCTGTGGGAGACAGGTTCCAGGACATCCTGCAGTCACTGTCACCCATGGACGTGCACGTCATCACATCAAGGCTGCAGGACGGCGCCCACAACTGGCGCAGTGTTTGTGATGCAAGGCTGGCCGAGCAGAGGGCTGGCTGCACACTTACTCAATAAAATCTGAGTGTAAGTGGACCTGCGAAGTTCAGACCCATGGTTTTCAAGGGCCAACTGTAACTGGTTGTCTTCAAAAATGTCGAGGCCATGAAAAACAAGGACAGACTGATGAACTGTCCCAGACTGAAGGAGACAAAGGAGACATGACAACTAAATGCACTGTGGCACCTTGGACTGGATCCTGGAATAGAACAAGGGCAGTAGTGAAATAACTGGTGAAGCCTGAATAAATTCTGCAGTGTGGCTGACAATATTGTAAACAAGATTAATTTCTTTGTTTTGGTCACTATTCTACGATTATGTAAGATGTTAACAAAAGGATAAGATGGATAATAACTATACAGGAACTTATGATTTTTGCATCTCTTTTGTGAATCTAAAATTATCTCAAAAAGTTGAAAAAAGAGACCATGTTTAGGTCTTTAAGTGAGGTTTACGTGGGGTCTGGTTCAAGCGCGGTGAATTGGAAGAAGCACTGGAGAGCAACGTACTCCATCCTCGTCAATGGGGCTGAACCTTGAGAGAATCCCACAACCTCCTGGAACGTGTTTCTCTGCCGAAGAGCCAGACACACGACTCACCTCCCTGAAAGGTCGCCGGAGGGTGCAACGACACAGCTGGCCACAGCTGTCGGGAAATGGCAGGCCTGTGCACAGTGCAAGCACGGCTCCTGCATCTCCAGGCCTAAGAGAGAACAGTATCAAGGAGGCATTTTCCGGGGGTGAGAAAATAGAAAGACTGCATACTGGGCAAGGTGATGGTGGAAGGAAAGACCAAGACAAACTGCGCTGTTCAGCCAACGGGGGAGGTTTTTTTTAAGAGGGGAGAACTCTGTGGGTAGAGCGGAGTGGCGGATTAGAGGCTGGGTCCCTGTGTGGACTGTGGGTGATGACAGCTGTAACGGGGAGAGCACGGGGGAGATCGCATCCGCACATCTGGCGACCTTACACAGACCACAACGGGAACGACCCGTGAGAGGGTCAGGGAACGGGCATCCTCCCTCGCTGCTGCTCGCGTCCGGCATCACCAAAGCAGGCTCACCCGGCCAAGAAGAGGGAACAATGAGGGCTCCTGGCACCACGGAGGAACGGGATGCAGACCACGTTTCGTGACACAGCTACACACAAGGGAAGGAGCTACACTTTCCAACGACACCTATACCAAAAGCTAACAGGCCCTTCATCTTTGAAGAAATCTTTTGGCCTTTAGGCTTATTATGATTCCAGAATGAATGGGATAGAAGCTGTCCATCGATCGCCCTGTGTCCACAAGACTAAGCACAAAACAACCCATCAAATGTTTACGCTTTCTCAAACCTAAGCCTTCTTTATTGAAAAACAAAACAAAACTCAGTTTGCTCTCAACACTAAAGGCGCAAAATTCTTACATTATATTTTCATCTATTACAATGTAGCACAGAGAAAAAAGAAGCTGGATTAAAAATATGACCTCATCGAAATGTAATGAACATGAATACATTTCCATCTAATAGAAAATAAAATTAAAGAATTTATTAGTAATGTTTTTAGATCGCTGCATGATAAACTACATAATAACTATACAATAGCATGCCAATTAACAAGCTAGTAAACAAATGCTAAATTTTTACTTTTCCTGAGATTACAGTACTTAAATTTTTCCAATTAACTTTTAAAGAGAAAAAGTAACCATGTATCTTACGGAGATCATAAGTAAGTCTCCTAACTTTCTCATACATTTACTAACAGTCTACAGAGCTTACAGATGTCTGTAATATACACGTAATGTGAGGAGAAAAAGGGGGCTTCCTGTCCACTTTTAATAAATTACAGAGGCATAGTATTTTCTGAAGGTCATTTTATTAACAAAAAGTGCAAACTGTTTCTGAACAAGAGCAAACCATGAATCACAGCAACCCGCAAGGCATCAGACGTGGAAAAGCGAACAATGTTCATTAAGTGAAATCTAAGCAGATGAGATGCCTCTCACATGTATATATATTCATGCTTTTCCAACAGTTTCCTCGTCAACGTTCGGTGTGACTTCCACCCACAGGCTAGCGGCTCAAACACAAATGCAGGAGCACAACGGCCCAGCGTGGCAACGATTCTGGGCTAACCGCAGCGTAACAGCAACCCTCACACCCCAGTTCCGTGCGAATCACGGCAGGACGCCTAAGTTGTTGGAAGTATCGACACTGAGATCAACGTCCAATGCATAAAAATAAAGAAGAGGATTTTTAAATACTTGTACTTCAGAGGCATAACAATGAAATAATTTTAAATGATCTCACAGACGTTCACATAACCAGGAACATGGCCAAGCCCCATCAACTCAATTCATTTAAAATTACATCTGCAAAAGTCACACAACAGAAAGATTATGTGCCACTAATCAGTGTGCCTGCATTTGAAAAAAAACAAGAAGAGATAAATAAGTTAACTTCAGTCAGTCGACATGCTCCAAAGAGGAGATTCAGTCTAGTGCCACTTCAGTTACCCACGTCAAGTATCTACGGGGCAGAACCTACGCATAAGTAATTCTTCTGGCCACTGACCCGTGGGCATGCACGCAAGACGTGGCGCTCACCGCCCACAGTGTGACGGCGGGCCACTGGGCACACCCGAGCGTCCAGCCGGAAGCAGCAGGGCGCCCGTGCCGAGCACCACCGAGTGCGTGCCCTGTCTCTAGGGGCGTTTGCTGGAAGTTAACTGCCCTTCTGTTGCAGCAGACAAACTGCTTTTTACAAATATACTATTTCACTAAATTAATTAAAGACTAACTGTTTAATCATTACAATACACGGAATTCCCCCCCACTCTTAGTTTTTTCCCTGTGTGCTAACGTCTTACACTGGAATCGTGCTACTCCCTCAAGTTCCAGCATTGCTACTGCAGGTAGAATGATGAAAAAAAAAAATCAGACCAAATCTGATTATCTGACAGACGACAGTTTGAGCACCAACTTACAGCATGTGTTTCAGGGTCAAGACAGCTTGCAAGTCAGTTCTCTTGGTTTGAAAATTACCTTCCACTCTTTTCTTCAGTATCGAAGCTGAAATCTTCAGGGCCTATTTGTTCGCCATCAGGAAAACTGGAATGTGTATCTAAGATTAAAAAAAAATAAAAATTAAAAGCAGATTACATTTTCTAAAGACAAGTATTTTCTTCTCTGTGTCGTTAAATGATCTTACCAAGTATGGTATTTAAGTGATAAAGATTTGCTGGGCTGTAAACAAAGCCGTCTTCGGAGAATTTGCGATCTGAGTCAGGTGTAAGCAAACACAACGGGAAAAGGAGAAGAGACGTGTAAGGGGAAGTGCAAGGCACTGCCTCTCTGTCCTCCCGGGGCACTGGGGGCCGCTGGAGAGGGGACAGGAGATGCGGACACGCACTCTGAAGACTGCGTGAACACGTAAACTTCATAGCCAGTTAAACTGAACACACAAATATCATGACAAACATGTAGCAGCACTCAAAAACTTGCTAAAATTTGGCTTTCTTTGAGAAAGAGTGAAAATGACTAAAAGTGTTTTAATACTCAAAAATCATCAAATGCTTGACTCTGCACTGAAAAAGACACTAGAACATCAGGAAAATGTGTAAACTAGAAAGTGGACAACTAGCAGACGCCTGACAACGCCGTCATCCCAGGAAATCTTGGGGAGGAACGTGGAGACTGGCCACTACGGCCTCCAGAGAAAATACAAACAACAGGTGCGAGATGCTACCTGGACTCCCCGAGGCGGTCACTGTGCACACACACTCAACATTAGGGTGTGTGCCCAGAACAAAACAAAAATATCCACAGTGGGGTTCTCTCCGTGAGTTTTTTTCTGAGATGTTTTTGGGAGAAAGAGGAAGTAAAAATTGGTGACTCCACTATCTGCATAATTTCTAAGAAATCAGAAAAAAGTTATCTTTTTTAAAAAAGATTTTTATTTATTTACCTTTAGAGAGAGGGGAAGGGAGAAAGAGGGCGAGAAGCATCGACGTGCGAGAGAAACACTGGTCTGTTCTCTCTCGCACGTCCTCAGCTGGGGACCCGGCCCACAACCCTGGCCCCACATGTGCCCTGACCGGGAATCGAAACAGCACACCGCCTTTCAGTTGGCAGGCCCAGTGCCCAGTCCACTGAGCCACACGAGCCAGAGCTGAAAAAAAAGTATCTTAAAAAAATTATCTTATTAGCGAGACTAGAAATATCTCCAAGACGAAAAAACAACCCCTCAAACGTGTGAAATCTTTCTAGGGGCTGGCTGGCATTTTCTATAAAGGAGCAGAGCAAATACTTCAGTGCTGCAGACAACGAATGGTCTCTGTGGAAAACGCTTCTTCGGGTTTGGCTTTGCAACTCTTCACAGCACAGAAGCTATTCTCAGGGGTCGCAGGTCGCCAGCCTCTGCTTCACACCTCCCACCGGGCACTGCCCGGCAGAGGTCTGACCGGCCAACCACTCCCTGCGCCTTTCTCAGCTTTCACCATTGAGTTTGCCCCGCACAGAGTCTCACAAACGACAACGGTTACGACAGAGGAGGCAGCCAGAGCAGAAGGAGCAGAAATAAAGCGAAAGCAGCAGTGGCAGCGGCAGAGACGGCTTTATTCACTTCTGTGAAATGACGCCACGAGCTGCACCTTCATCCGGGGGCTGGGCCAGGAAGGAGTCGGGGAGCCCGCCGAGGCTGCTGTGCTCGTCCTGCTCCTCGTTCTCAGTGTCACACTCCGCATCGCTGTCGCTGCTCATTCCTGCGGGGAACGATGAGAGAAAGAACACGTTTCTAGCAAGAAGCCACTTTCAATGAAAGGAAAAAGAAAACCTCCGTATTTACTAAACAGTGATTCCCGCTGACTGCTAATGCAAGACACCAACCAAGCAAAACAAGGAAAACCAACCCCCAAAACCTCAGCTCGCTTCAGCTGGCAGAGCAGTGGCCCTACTCTTGTCCTCAGAGACTACAACCACCCTTTCCACATTAGCTGAAGTCAGCATTTGAAACCAGTCTAAATGCCATCACACTGAGCATATTCTCCCCAAAGTACACAGTTTTTTCTATAGTCATAAGAAGTAACAGGAACTTTTAATACCAAGTGGCCATACATATAATAGTCTGTAACTTTAAACATATAAACGTGTTACATAAATTCAAATACACATTTACACACATTTATCTGTATATGTGCACATAAAAAATTCCAGCAATTCTAGCAATAAATGAGTTGTTATTTCATTCAGGCCTCCAATTTAATTTTCTATGTATATCAGCTGATTTTTAAAAAGAAAATTCTATAGAAAGTACTATGTTGTAAGAATGCAGTGATCCAAACACCCTGACGATAGTAGAAAAACTAGTTTTTCTATTTATCAACTATAGTAGAAAAATATAAACTTAAAATGCTATTTTAACAAACTGCCACATTTAAAAGAAAGAAAGGGAACCCACGGCTGCCAGAACACGCAGGTTAACCAGTGGGCCCAGCGCTGCAGCCACGTCTGGCCAGACGGCGTGTGGCGAGCGTCCTTCACACTCCCCGGGGATCGCAAACCAGGCAATCTTTGAACCTGTCGTAGAAAGGGAACTGAAACTGCGACTAAAACTCCACTCCATGCATAAAGCCAACATTCCTTTAAAACAATGGACTAGAAAAAGTCTGCCTACTGGCATAGGGAGACTTCAAGAAATTTGGTCTATGTCTGCGGGACTCGGGTCACCTCAGATTTCAATCTAAAGCCTGTGTACCTCATTTAGGTTTGGGATTTAAAGTTGAGGCTCACATCTCAGGACATTAGCATAAAAATGGGCAGGAGCTAGTGTTATTTGACGAAACAAATGTAAAAGTCCTTGGGAGGGGAGGTTCTTGTCAGCTAGAGTAGGCACATTCCACCCAGCCGCTCCCACCGAATGCAGCCATAAACCTGGATGGAACGCAAGGAGCAGCTGTTTGAAACTCTGAGAAGCAGGAGGGTCCCCAACTCTGGGGCCACAGACCTGCACTACAGTCCACGGTCTGTTCGAAAGGAGGGTCCCTGGTGCCAAAATGGTTGGGAACTGTTGCTGAAAATTAAATAGAAATAAGCATATCAATGTAGACCAGAATCTGAAGTACCACCAAATTGGCAGATTTAAACAAGACCTGGAGTCTCACAAAACTGTATTAAAAATGTCTAGGATACAATCCAAAATTAGCTCAGCATAAGAAGAACCAGGAAAAGACAATCAACTAACATCAATGCTGAGATGACAGAGATGTTGAGATTACCTAACAAAGAACTCAACGTGGAAAACAAGAGGAGAGATATTTCTTAAATTACTAAGTACTTTCTAAAACTGAAAGATGGTAACATTAAAATTAAAATACTAGTAGATGAATTTAGAGTAAGTTGAAAAAGCAAACTTAAAGATGTGAGAAAATTAATAACACCAAAGAAAAATGAGATGAGAACCGTACAACAGAGGTTAAGAGACAAGGGGACAAAAAGAGAATGGTTCCAACAGCCACAGAGAGAGCAAAAGTAACAAAACAGAGGGACAATATGTTAAGAAAAAAATGGCTGAGAATTTTCCAGAATTAATGAAAAATAAAAAGTACTACATACCAATAGTTCTGGGATGTGGCTATAGCAGTATTTAAAGGAAAACTTAGAGCATTAAATGCTTTTATTAGAAAGAAAAGGGCCTCAAATTAATGATCAAAGCATCCACTTCGAGAAACCAGAAAATGGCTGCGTCAGCTGAAGCGTAACCCCACACACCAAAAGGCTGCGGGGTTTGATCCCCAGTTGGGGCGTATATGGGAGGCAACCAATTGATGTTTTTCACTCACATTGACGTTTCTATGTTTCTTTCTCTATTTCTCTTCCTCGTTAAAATCAATAAACATAGAGGAAGCAAGCACGTACAATGGCTAAAGATAGTTTATTCGATAAATGGTGTTGGGAAAACTGGACAGATACGTGCAGAAAAATGAAACTAGACAAACTTCTTACATCGTACACAAAAATTCAAAATGGATCAAAGACATAAATGTTAGACCTGAAACCATAAAAATCCTAGAAGAAAACACAGGCAGCCAAATCTCGGCCACTGTCCGTAGCAATATTTTATCAGACATATCTCCCCAGGCAAGGGAAACAAAAGAAAAAAACAGGACTACATCAAACCAGAAAGTTTTTGCATAGCAAAGGAAACCATCAACAAAATAAAAAGACAACCCACAGAATGGGAGAACATATTCATCGATACATCTGATAAGGGGTTAATATCCAAAATTTATAAAGCACTCACAAAATTCAACATCAAAAAAATAAACAACCCAATTTAAAAAATGTGCGAAGGACGTGAATAGACACGTCTCCCAAGAGGACATACGGATGGCCAACAGACATAAAAGATGCTCAACATCACTAATCAGAGAAATGCACATTAAAGCCACAATGAGCTATCACCTCCCACTTGTCAGAATGGCCATCGTCACTAAATCAACACACGCGTGCTGACGGGATGCGGAGAAAGGCGAACCTCGTGCACTGCTGGTGGGAATGCAGACTGGTGCAGCCACCATGGGAAGCAGTATGGAGATACCTCAAAAAATTTAATATGGGCCTGCCTTTTGACCCAGCCATCTCACTTCTGGAAACATATCCAAAGGAATCCAAAACACTAATTTGAAAGAACGTAAGCACCCCTATGTTCATTGCAGAGTTATTTATAATCGGCAAGGTATGGAAGCAGCCCAAGCTCTGTCAATAAAGTGTATAAAACAACTCTGGGACATTTATACAGTAGAATTCTACTCGGCTGTAAAAAATCAGAAAATTTTACCCTTTGCAACAATATGGACGGACCTGGAGAACATTATTACACTAAGTGAAATAAGCCAGTCAGAGAAAGACAAACAACATACGATTCCACTCATGTGGAATCTAATGAACAAACTGATCTAACAAGCAAAGAAGAGACAGATTCATAAATGGAGAGCAGATGACAGCTATGAGGTGGGGTGGGGTTGGGAGGTTAGAGGGCAGAGGGACTGAGCAAAAAGGAAAAAGGACTCATAGACATGGACAGCAGTGTGGTGATTGTTGGGGGGAGGGAATATATGGGGACTAACTGGTAAGAGAAAAAAATAATGAAGATTATACTTAGAAAATTAAAAAATTAATACATAAAACCAATAAACATATCCTCAGGTCAGGATTATAGAAAAAGAGAAACTAGAAAAAGGAGCAAATAAACTCAAAGTAAAAGAACAGAAATAAAATTAGCAGAAAAACAACAGAAAAAGAAATCAATGAAACAAGAAGGTAGTTCTTTGAAAAGATCAGTACAATTAAATTGCTTCCAAACAGACTTAAAAAAAAAAGAAAGAGCAAACGAAATCACCAGCATCAGAAATAAAAGCCGGGACATCACTATGGATCCTGCAGACATTAAAAGGATAAGGGAACTGGCACAACGTCATGCTCACAAAATCAAGAACATGGATGAAAATGACAAATTCTTTGATTCAGACACAAGCTACCAAAGCTCACTCAGACAAAAATAGATCACATGAATGAGTATTTTAACCACTAATAAAATAGAATGTGCAGAGGGCAAAAAACCCACCTTCCACCAAACAAAAAACTGGCTACAGATGGCCTCACTGGTGAGCGCGTCCCCTGGTTTTCAAGAAGAGTTTGTGTAGCATTATTCCTCCATTAACTATTTAGAAGGCACAGACAATGTATGGGCATTTCTAAAATCTCTTTCTTTAGCAAGGAAAAGGGAGGGGAAAATAAACCTTTCTGCTCTAGAGAGTGCACAATGAGGGACACTGTTTGGAGAGCAAACCAGCTACTTCCACGAAGCACCACCACCACCTGGTGGCCTTGCAGGGAACTTCTGAAAACACTAACAGTTGAGTTCTTGAAACTCAAATTTTACAGTTTGGTACTAGTGTTCTGAATTCCTAACAGAGAATAACCTTCACGATTCACAAAAAGGAATCAAAATTCTCTGAGTTTCCCCAAATCTTAACTTATTCTTTAAATACATCTGCCCTAGCTGGTGTGGCTCAGCAGATGGAGTGCTGGCCTGCAAACCAAAGGGTCGCTGGTTCAATTCCCAGTCAGGGCACATGCCTGGGTTGCGGGCCAGGTCCCCAGTGGGGGCACATGAGAGGCAACCACACACTGATGTTTCCCTCCCTTCCCTTTTTCTAAAAATAAACAAAATCTTTAAAAAAATACACTTACAAACTCTTTATTCATCATATGTTTTTAAAAAACTGTTTGATTTGTATTGCAGTATTTCTAAGAACTATAGCCTACGGTGGATATTCAAATGCTGGAAAATGCTGTGAAGATTACTGGGTAGTATTCAAATAATGTAACATCTAGAACTTTTGGCAAGGTTTATGGTACTGCATAGAATCACAGGTCAAAAATGTCAATTTAAGAAATTATTTTGCTTCCCAAACTCCTATTTCTTGTATCACCACTCCCAGGACTCCAATAAAGCGTAGTGTAAATCATTATAGCATTATATTTATGTAGCGGCAGACAGGGCCATGGGCATACTTATGAAATGACAACAGCTATAACCAGGGCTGATTTGATTGTAATCGCTTCTTTCCAAGGCGCTCCTGTTGATCGTAACCTTTGACTTCCAGTGTCTGCACTTCCGGTGTGTACTTTGAACTTTGTGCAAGTGAACTCCTTCAAACCAGTTATGTTTCTGTGCTGTTAAGATGAACCCTAACGGGAGAATTAGAGTAACTTCCACTTTTTTGATTTGACTCATTTGTTTCAGGATTCAGGAAATGCTGAGAAGAAAACACTACTGGTCTTTTAGCAAGCCCTAAAATCTGGAAGGGGCCTAGCTTTGTGAATGCAGTAAGAAAGAAGAATTAGTCTCTTGACCTCAGCTTAATGGCTGAGCCACTAGGTCAACAAGTCCTGTACAACCCACTGCCGTCAGCACCTGAGAGTGCGCAAACGCTTTCCTCGGTTTGGAATGGGGCACCAGGCTGCAAGCTACCTGCTGTGCCTTGCCCCGCACACTGCCATGCCTACCCACCGCGTTAAGTAATGACTAAGGCGAACCAGTGATATTTCGTCACTGGTAGTAACTGTAAAGTACCACTAAACTGAAGATGCTTCACAGACACCAAAGTGGAACGTCTTGGAGTAAAATTTTAAATAGGATATTTCTGTATCAATCACCTACCACATTTTTTTGAGCACTGGCTTTACGCTCAGAACTGTCCAACGCTAACTTCTGAGTTATAACTCCCTCATTCAAAGGTGCTCAACTTTCTGAAGCCTGGAAAGTACATCAGCCACTCGGTACGGCAGAGGCTAACGCCCTACACCTTACCTCCTTTCCAGGAGAGCCCCAATATTGCTCCGCACGGCCACGCGAAATGGGGCCAGGGAGGGGGGCCAAATGTCTAAACTTTGCCAAGTTTGTTTTTCTTGCCAGTGTTTAATGAGATATGAGAGAAAATCAGGAAGTTGTTGCGGTTCTCTGAGAAAGGTTTTCCCTGTTGATAACCCTCCCCTACTCCCAGAAGGCTGTTCCGACTGCGTATGAAGTTTGAAACAGCAGTAAGCAGCGTGCCATCCGGAGGGGAGCTAAGTAAACTCACTGAGTGCCGGAATAAAAGATGGGGACAAGAACTGAGTTTTTGATGACAGTGAGTGGCTAAATTTTCCAACCCTGAAACTGCCCTACCAGAGTTAGGTGAGACTTCTTGTTAACAAGAAAGTGTACAATCTTTCCCATTGTTTAGGCCGGCTGATTTGAGGTTTTGTAACATGTTAAAAGCTCTTCATCAGTATTCCCAAAGGAACCGGCAACGCCGGAGCACCACTCCACGCTCCCCTTAGATGGGCAGCCAGTGAGCTCTGCAGCAGGTGTGCTGCACCTTCCCCCTGAGTGGGTGTTGTGGGCCCCATGTCTTAACTGAAAGGGATCAGTGCCACTTAAGTAGGAACTTAGTCAAAGTATCATCTCCAGTTTTAGACACACCAAGAAAGAAACTGGTTTACCTACAGGCATCCTGTAGGTGTCACTGGGTGGGAGTTGGGGGGGGCAAGCTTTTCAGCATTAGGCCACTGAACAGACTATCAATACCAGTGTGTCCCACATGGTCCCAGTTAGAAAGGAAAAGGCTGGCCGATGCCTGTCATGTCTAAGAAAAGTCACATTTTACTTACACTCATGAACATTTAAGAGACCACTTTAGTAGTCCTAAATTCCCACCTAGTAACACAAACAACTCCTTATTGTAAAGTTTCTTCAGACAGCTTGAGAAAGAGAAAGGGGAGGAAGGACTGGCAGATGAAGAGCACGAGACGCGCACCGACCCACAGCGGTCTGACACCGAAGACTTCCTCGTAGGTGTTCTGCTCACACAGCGAGCCCTGCTTTCCCTAAGCGTGGACACAAGAGAAACCCACGCAACTTCCTGCCAGGCTTACCGGTGTGAAAAACAAAGGTTCTGTGAGCACTGGCTCCTGCTGTTGGTCCAAGAACACCCACAGCCGTGAGGAAGGCCCATCCTCCTCTCACAAACAGAGCAGACTCCAGAGGGCACGGGAGCTCCTTTCGTCCACTGTGCTCCTTTTCTCCAGCCTCGCTAGTCAGTCTCCTGCTCACCGAGACCCCAGTGGTGAACCAGCAAATCTGCAAGGGTGTCCTTCTGTGGCACCGTTGATTTGCATGTTTACAGCGTTTCTTACTGAGTTTTAGGTGTTTTATAGCACCACACTCCTCACACAGGAGAAAATGTGTTACTAACTAACGCCACTGAGTAAATATTATTTTCATTATCACACACCTGTTCTTGGAGTTCCCCACACGTCCTTCCACAGCCCTCATCATTCTGTACTATAAGGGGCTAGTAACCAGTCCCTCTGACAACTGACCAGTGGTCAGACTGCTTTCCCTGCCTCCCTCCCACCACCACCAACACACAGCATATACAGTGCACCCCAGAGCTACAACTTGCTCCCATCTGTAACTGTGACCCACTGTGGCAAGTAATTCTTCAGGAGGGTCACTCCTGGTTGAGAGTCACTCAACTCGACCAGTGGCTCTCATGCCTCCATGGAGACACCTGGCAGTGCCTGAACATTTCTGGTTATTGTAACTTGGAGGTGGCACTACTGGAACCTCGTGGTTAAATGCCAAGGACACAGCTAAACAGGCTACAATGCACAGGGCAGCCTCCTACAACGAAAAATTGCCTGGTCCAAAATGTCGGTGGTGCCAAGGCAGAGAAGCCCTGCACCAAAGAGCGGGTTCAGGAATCACTTTACCGTCGGCACCAGACGCAACGCCAGCAGATCAGAAGCGCTGTTCATACACGCTGCGCGAATAAAAGGAGCCCGTAACTCCAGCGCATGCTATAAAAATTTAAGCCACTACAATTTATGATCCATATAGTTAAATACATGGAAACGAATCCCCACAGGTCTTTTCTATAAAGAACAATCATAATATTTTGTTCTCAATGTTTTAACAATCAACACTTCAGTTTAAAAGTCCTTTCCATTTTATCTCTTCTACTGAAATAATGCTGCCTACCACAGGAGCACCAGACTAAGAGGGGAGACCAAAATGTTTGATGTTCTTTCACTGAAAAACCTGAAAATGCCACCACCCGCATGCCTTCTCACAGGGTAGAGCCAGTATGCTGGCACCCGCATGTATGCTTTGAGCTACGATTCTTCAATCACTGAAACTCAAATAAGCGCAGAGATGGAAGGTAGCAGTCTCACTCAGAAATAAAAAAAAAATTCAATGCTGAATATCACTAATGAAGCTGACGTTCTATTTTGCTAACCTAAATAAAAAAGACACGGCAAGGGCAAAATACATTAGCCCTGTTTCAAACACCTTCAAAATTACAAAATTCTTCTATGCTTTTAGATAAAGAATAAGGAACCTGAAAGAACATGCAGAATACTAAAAATTTAATTGAACATGAATCAGCAGAGTTGAAGTTGGTTACTGTACAGTTTTTTAAATGGGTAAAGTATGGAATAGTTCTATGGGAGCAAAGCAGTCTGCAAACATTAATGAAGACTGACCTTAAAAGATGAAGTCCTAACACCTAACACTCTGATTAGTTGTTTTGGGGCATGTCTTCCCCATAAGATTGTGAACATATCTAGTTTCAGCTTTGCCTATCCAGCAAAAATTCAATGCCTGTCACGTAGGTGGCTTAATATATTTAGTGAATGAGCAGATGAACTGTCTGCAGATTCTCCCCCTCCTGTAAATGTCCCTTCTAGTAAGACATGTCTTTTTATGTAGTCAATTATCCATTTTGTCTTCCTCTGTGCTTAATGAGCTAGATCAAATTCAGTGGTACAATGAATGCTGCACTCAGATCAAGAACATCAAATAATGTCTCCATTTTTATTAAACCAAGAAATCCCCACCACCAACACCAAAAAAAGATTATTCCCACCTCCCACCTAATTATGATTTACCATTTCTTACCTTCCTCAGGGGCAGCTGAAGCTCCTTCAGGCAGTACAGGCTGTAGCTCCCCAGTTTCAGAATTATTTTCCAAGTCAGTTATTTGCATTCCTTCCAAACAACCTCCTTTAACATTAGCCCTCGAAGAAAAAGAAAAAAACTTGTTATTTTTGCATAATCAGTCACTGATAGTTGTATTTATATTTTTTCTCCTGAAACTGAGCATCAGACTAATGTGGTATAGGGCACTAATGTCTAATACTAAATTTCAAGTTTATTTTTTTAAACAATCACCAGAGGACTCACAACGGAGGCTATAAAATGGTGGACTACGTGCCAATGCCAACGTCCTGGCTGTAATCCTGTATTAGTTTGGCAAAGTGTTATGATCAGAAGACACTGGGTAAGGAACACAGGACGTCTTCTCTCTTCTTGCCCTCCCTCCGTCCCCTTCCCTCCCTTCTCTTCTCTTCTCTCCTTCCCTCCCTTTCAAGATTTTTAGAGAGAGGGGAAGGGACAGAGAAACAGAGGGAGTAAAACACTGATCGCAACCCAGGCCTGTGCCCTGACTGGGAATCAAACCAGTGACCTCCCAGTTTGCAGGACGACGCCCAATCCACTGAGCCACACCAGTCAGGGCTACGCATCTTTTCTTTTAACTGTATGCAAATCTACAAGTATCTCAACAAAAATCTCAATTAAAAAACAGAAGACCTAAATAATACAGTATGTTCCCACTAATACGGAAAGACTTTTGAGATATATTATTAACACGGTGCATCTTTTGTATTAAAAAAGCTATATACTTACAGTTGCTTAAATAGGCATAAAAACTGAGAAGACACATCACATAAAAAAGAACAATAGGAATGTGTGTGGGTAGTGGGTTAGAGAACTAGGCAGATAGAAGAAAAAAGGGGGAATTTTCACTTACTATCCTGCTTTTACTTACATTTTGAACCACTAATTAGTATCTAAAAATCTGCTCACACTATTTTATTGTACATCAGGCAGTGGAACAGCGACCCGCGCCGGGAGCCACGCCGGGAACCAGGGCGACGGGACAAGTAACTGAGACGGGGCCAGAGCGAGGCGCCGTGGGCATTCACGAGGGACTCGGCGGTCTAGAAGGAACCCTATGTTCGTGTACACTTATATCTTCACGACTAAAGGCAGGTATAAATATCTCCATGAAAAATACAATATAAAAGCAAGTGGCAGCTTCAACTTGAAAGGATCATGTATAAAATCAGGCTAAAAAATAGAACGGACAAGATAATCTTCCAATGATTGTAACACCTTTCCACTGCTTAGGCTTGAGTTAAAACAGAAAACTAAACCACCAGCTATCCTTTTAGATTTGGTAATTATCCAGATCTTAAAACTGCATAAAATTAAGTCCACTTAAGAGATGTTAAGTCTTTCTCTAAACTCAAAGTTCGTTTCAAAGTCTCTAGGTAGAACTATTCCATTGTTTGCATTTCGAAATGAATGGAATACCCATGAAGAGCACTCTCGGAGACAACGCCTCCCCCACAGCCAGGCTCTCTCTGCGGGGGGCAGGTCTGACTGACGTGGCTGGGACCTGATATGTGTTCTGCGGGGAAGATAAAGGTGTTGAACGCCACACAGATGCTTTTGGGAAATGCCAACTATGAGTTTTGAGAACACTTTTATCAGAGGAGAGAAAAAAGGTGAGATAAAAGGAGTGTTAAAATAAAATTGCCGAAAGTGCTTTGTCTCATACAAAGTATGTGTAAGAGATTTATGAGATATAACACAGCCCAGCACATGTATCTTTGAAAAATGTGGCACAAATGGGGGAAAAACAAAGCCCCCACACACAAACAGCACACGGCAGAGTTCATACAAGGTTCCACACCATTATTATCTTAAGTTCAGTGAAAATGAGCTCTAACAGATGTAGGAGCCCATTCTGCGTGGCGTGGGCCCAGCCCCCAGTGGCAAACATTTACTGAAAACTAACTTCCTAAAATCCATGTTAAACCTTCCCATGACCAGTGTAACCAGTTCAGCCACTTTTGCCTTTTCATTTGCAAATATCCCTCTTCCGTGATGTGATTAGTGGCATTGGCTCCTTTGTTTTCTGTAAAGGGTAACCACCTAAAGTGAACCTGTGCAGAGTAAATGAGGACCATCATGTAATGTGCCCAGAAACCCAATAAAGGCTGGTCTCCCGGCAAAGGCCTCCGCTTTTGCTCCCCTTAGAGACAAGCCATGCTGTCCCTTTTCCTCCACCGGACCCAGTAGTCTGTGTGAATGTCTCATTTCATCCATGACACAGGCTGGACACTACGGGCCGGTGTCCGCATCAAACATACTTAAACTAAACTTCTAGTACTATCTCATCCCATTAAGAAAAACAGGGAGATTTCTGATATTTTTAAAGTTGCACTTTAATGCAACAAATGAACTCCCTGTCTGCTAAAAAATTAACACAGTGGAAATTTATTTTGTTGATTATGAAGCTATTATTCCATTCCACAAACAAAAGAACTTAATTTACCCCAAGGGGACCATTTTCCTCCTTTTCTCCATGGCAGGTAAGCCACTGATGACTGCAACCACAACAGCATCAGAACCCAAAGCCTGACACTGCCGGTCTTCAGGCTTCGGCGGAACATCGTTGACGCTGCCACGCGCCAAGGCTCGGGGAGAGCTGTGCCTGCTCCCAGACTGAGAGCTTCCTGGGGAACCTCCGGAAAAAGGAGGGGACAGTCAGAAATAGGAAAACATGAAGTTCTCTCTCTACTTTCCACCTTAGAAGATACTGCTATACATACATTTTTAAACAGCTAGAAAACTAAAAAATAACTTAAAAATAGATCGCACTCTTTTTGATGCCAAGTATTTAAAGTTAAGGTGTCCAGAATATGTAATCTCTTACTGATGGGTTTATTCTGTTGTGAAATTAAAAACTTTTGAGTCAAGTTTCAGCATTTTTGGTGCCTTTAAAGTTATAAAGCTATATGACAAGATCACTTTCAAATAACAGACATTTATCCATGGAAACTGTATTCCGGACTCGCCAAATTTACCTTCAGACAGAGGCTGACAGTCTCCCTTTGACAGGTTGCTTTCCCCAGAGTCTACTGCTCTTCGAAGAGACAGACTACCTGCTATACTGGACCGAGCCGGCTTGGGCAAATTACTCTTCTTACTTGTGGCTGCAAAGACATTTAAAAACATTTGTGAATATGATGAACAGCACAAAACTCACTACCTAAGCAGTCAGAGCAAGGTTGAATCTTACCATGCCTGACACATGTTCTATCTGTATCAGAAATATAAAACAAAACAGGATGTTTTCATCCTAACGGATTATTTGGGATTTTATTCCAAAAGCATGCCTACTTTGCTGCTTGTGAAGTAGTCTTAACTTACAAAACTAAAAACTAAAACTAAAATAAAATAAATCATATCAGTCATAAACTCCAACCTCTGTGCAATTAAACTCAGTATTAACAACAAAAATATAACTCCTAAACATTTGGAAACTGTGAAATATTATTGGAATGAGAAGAAAATCAATGCTGAATTAGAAATGAGCTGCGATTATAATACCTCAAGATGTTTGTGGCTAAATCAGTAGTTAGAAAAAATGCACGGCCTTAAAATGTTTCATTTACAAAAAACTGATACTAAATGGTCTAACATGCACAGACTCACTCAAGACACTAGAAAAAGAATTGAAACCGAATTTTAAAAAGCAGAATCGACACATGAAAAGATAATAAACAGGTTCAGCAAGGTAGAAGGATACAAGACCAACGATCAACATTTTTTGTACCAATGATCAATTTTTTTGTACATCAGCAAAGAACAATCTGAGAATGAAATGTAAAAAACACTTCTATTTACAACAGCATTACATAGAAAACACAGAAAAAATTGATATATATATAAGACACATACACTGAAAACTACCACACATTGCTGAAAGAAAATAAAGACAAGAAAACACTGAGTTCGTTCATTCACTGATCGGAAAACTGAATATGTTAATGTGGTAGTTCGCCCAAAATTCATCTACAGATTCAACATAATCCATATAAAACTTCTATTTTTTTCTTAACAGCTAAAATTGACAAACTGATTCTAAAATTCATGTGAAAATATAAAAGATCCAGAATTACCCCAAACCGTCTTGAATGGAAGACTCGCATTTCTGATTCCAAAACTTGCTGTAAAATTACAATAATCAAGACTGTCTTGTACTGGTGTAAAGACAGAAATACAGATCAAGAGAACAGAACCGAGAGTCCAGAAATAAACGCTTACATTTATGGTCCGTTATTTTTTGATAAGGAGACCAATCAAGGCAATTCGATGAGCAAAGAAGGAAAAGGACAACACCAAGTGCTGCCGAGGACATGGAGACACTGCCGATGGCACTGCAGACGGTGCAGCTCTGCGCAGGTGGCAGCGCCTCAGCAAGGGAGACACGGCTCCCTTAGGCCCAGCAACCCCGCTCCTCAGCATATACTCAAGATGAGTAAAAACCTCTTTGTCCACACAGTACAGTATTGAACAGTACAAGACTGTTCAATAGCAGTGTTCAAAATAGCCAAAAAATAGAAAAAAATCATAATGTCCATCAACTGATTAGTTAAACAAGTACAATAAAGTATCATTCAACCATAAAACAGAACTAACATGGACAACCCTTAAAATTGTTATGCTAACTGCAAGAAGCCAGACACAAAAGACTTCAATGGTATGATTCCATTTATATGAAAAAGCAAATTCACACGGACAAAATAAATTAGTGGTTACCAAGGGGTAGGAGTAGGGGAAGGGGAAGGGGAAGGGGAAGGTGTGTGCAGGGTAACTAACTGTCCACGGGCACGGAGCTTTGGGGAAAGCAGTGATGAATGTGCCCAGGACTTAAATAACGGTAACTGTCACACAACTTTGTAAATACACTGAACTGCACACTTAAAAAAAAAGGGAAAAAAAGATGCTGTGAGAAAAAAAATTATGACAAATTTCTCTACTGCAAAGCATATATAAATCACTAAGGAAAAAAGAAAAACAAAAGAGATGCATTAACAGAAACAAAGGCAGACCATTAACATAATAAAAGGATATACAACAGACAAAATAAATCTCTTGGAGAAGATGAACAAAACGGACAAGCCTCTGGCAGGTCAAATCAAGAGAAAAAGTATGAAAACACTAATAAGCAACGGAATAAATGAAAACATTAACATCCCATATTCTGAGGAAGTTTTTAAAATTTAAGAGAACAGAGTAAGTAGCTTTATACCAATAAATTTAAACGTCCAGTAAAATAACTAATTCTCGAGGAAAACTATAAAAACTGATTTAAGAAGCAAAATGAGATCTATAAGCACAAAAAACTTACAGTTCTCAAAGTACTTAGAACTGTAAAGTTCTTAAAGTTCTTTAACTTCTTTCCCTGGTAAGAACTAGGCTGGTAAAGTTCTTAAAGTTCTATCCCTGAAAGAACTACTAGATGATTTTATAAATGAGTTTCATTAAACTTTTAAAGAGCACATAATGTTAAATAATTTCGCAGCATACAAATTCTGAGACCGGTATAATACTGGAAACCAAACTGGTAACAAACAGTGTAACAAAACTACAGCACAATCTTACTTATGGATACACAGCAAAGGTCCTAAGTAAAATATCAGCAAAGTAAATGCACCACCATATGTTTTTTAAAATTACAAACCAAACCAAATAGGATTCCTTTCAGTATTTCAACAATGGTCAACATTAGATAAAAAATGTAATTCTTTATGGTGACAAAGTAATAGGACAAAATAATGTAACACCTTTGACAGGTAGCCCCCAATCCCCAAAGAACTCTTATGAAGTAGAAAGAGGTAGTTTGGTGTAATGGTGAAAGTCACAGGCTCTGAAGTTCAAGTTTTTGACTCTGCCACATTACCACTGTGAAAATCTGGGAATGTTATTTCATGTCCTGTGCCTCAGTTTCTTCATCTGTAACTTGGATATAAAAATAACCTGCCTCACAGAGTGGTTGTTGGGATTAAGTGAGTTAATATATAT